>PVKB01002067.1:202289-324469 GCA_004027205.1 Ctenodactylus gundi | reverse complement strand
TCCCCCACTGCCGGCTGCCCTGAACGAGACCTTCGGAAACCGCCAGCTATGTCAGTCTTTTCTCCCTTACGCTGTGGGCGCCTGGTATGCTGTCCCAGCAATGAGAAAGTAACTAAGACACCCAGCAAGAGGCCAGGAAAGTCTTGGGCAACTGTTTCGAAATTTCAGCTAGGCATAAAAGAGCCAGGGAGGCCTTTGGGCAGACAGAGGCCGGAGCCCTGGGCCTGGCAAGCCTCTGCCACAGGGTCTGGCGTTCTCTCTTCTGACCTCTCAAGGCCTTTTGGGAAGGTCCAGCCTGTCACAGAGACAACAGGAGGCGGACAGCCTGGGTTTGAGCCCTAGCCCAGGCATTTTCACCCTGTGTGACGCAGAGCCAGCTACTGGACCTCGCTGGGTCACTGTTCTCAGGTGCTGAGTGGGGATAGATAGTCACAGGACCTACCTCCTAGAATTGTCAAGAGGACCAAAAGGGTTAATATTTGCCTGAACAGTAATTGGCACACATGGGTGAATTTAGCCCCCCGCCCCGCTCCTGCGTCCCCGCCGCACGGGGTCGGTATCTGTTGGGGCTGCGGCGCTGCAGAACTGTATGAAGTATGGAGCTCCAGGCCTGCTCTGCCTCAGCCAGCTGTGTGACCCCAGGTACACTGCTTGTCCTTTCTGAGCTTCAATCCCCTGCCCCCTAAAATAGACTCACTCATGATCCCAAGATTCCAGATCCTTGGAAGCCAGCAGGGCCGGCCCACCACCCTTAACGGAAACCTCAGGACCTGCCCAGGCCTGCCGGGCCCCACTCACCATGCCCAGGTGGCCCAGCAGCCAGTTGCGCCGGGGCGGCTGCGGGAAGCAGCGCAGCCGGCGACAGGTGACGTAGAAGCCCCAGCACAGCTTCACGAACTGCAGCAGCAGGCGGAAGAGGAGGAAGAGTAGGGACAGGAGTAGGGCGGACACCGTGTACACGCGGAACGCGGTCTTGTCCAGGCCCAGGAGGTGCAGCAGGTGGTCTGTGATGGGCAGCATCCTGGGGACACGGGACGGGAGGTCAGCGGGTCACGGCATCCAGCCACGCGTGTGCCGCACGCGTGCGAGCCACGCTGGGGTCAGGCGTGCGTGTGCGCACGTCCCGGGCTGCGGGGTCCCGCGGCCCGGCTGTGCCCTCAGCCTCGGGCCTTGCAGGTAGCAGGTAGTTTGCTCGCTGGGGGGGGGGGGGGGGGGCCTAGGGCTGCTCCCCGGCTCAGCTACATCTCCAGTCCTTTCTCAATTTTATTTTAAGACACCGTTCTTGCTGAGTCGCCCAAGCTGGCTTTGAACTTGCAACCTTCCTGCCTCCCGAGAAGCTGGAATGACAGGCAGGGAGAGGAGGAAGGCGGACTGTGCCTGACTTATTTTTCCTTTTATCACAAGACTTGCGATACTGAAAACGGCCACCACTCCTGGCGGCACGGTACCCTTCCTTCTTGACCTCTCTGCCACAGAGCTGTCTCCGTGGCCCGTGGGACCCTGACTAGGTCTGGGATGCCTGTAGGTAGCAGTGGCTCATACCCCGATAATCTCGCAGGCATGGGGCCACTCCCTCTTATCTCAGACCTAGGATGGGCTGCAGCCCCTCATACCCAAATTCCTAATTTTCCCCTGCTTCCAGACCCTCATCAGCAACCACATGGTCACGATTCACAAAGACCTGCCATGCAAATTTCAGACTCTAGATTCCCCCAATCAGTGTATGTCCCTTGCCCTGTTACCTGGCGGACCCACTCCCCTTTAACTGCTTATAAGCCTGCCCCTCACCTCTAATAAACTGTTACACTGACTCAGCCTCCCAGATGGCATTCCGTGGCACTCACGCCACTTGAGACCCTGTTCTCCCAGACTTCGCTGGTTCCTGATCGCTGGTGGCCAACGGTGGCCAGGAAACCCGGGCCCCCGATAGGGCCAAAGTCTTGGCGAAATCAAGACTCTGCAAGGGAGCAATTCTCAGCTAGTGCCTGAGTCTCCCTGGTGGCCCGGCTCCCTCTCCCCTCGGATGGGGTAATCTGAGGTGACCATACTTATGTCTCCTGGCTTCTCCGGCAGGATTCAACTCCAGCTGCTCACAGCAGGCTTTTCCATTGGCTCCCTCCCTTCCCTGTCTTGCTCCTCCCCCCCCCCCGCCCCGCCCTTTTCTCTCTTTCGGTGGGGCGGTTCACACACCACAGTGCTGTGCGGTGCTGGGGTTGAACCCGGGTCTTCACACCGAGCTCCAACTCCAGCTCATTTTTTTTTATCTTTACACACAATCTCTCCAAATCGTTTAGTTGCATGAACCACTTTCAAACCTGAGATCCTCCTGCCTCCCTCAGCCTCCCAGAATGATAGGCTTACAGACCTAGGGCACCATTAGCAGCTTCTCATTCTATTTTTTTCTATTTTATTGGTATGTTTATATGTAGACATATATATGCGATATACAGTGGTTACATGAAGCTTGAGAATTTTTTTGCACATGCATATATATTATGACATCATTACAATCGCTTCCCCTCCCCCTTTCGGACCCTCCTGTCCCCTCCCTCCTCCCTCCTGACTCCAAATATCTCACCCATTTTATTTTATAAATTGCCCATGTGCTGGGTTTCTCATAATGGAGAAGCCATGCTATGCTTCAACCTAAGTGACTCACTTCACTAAGCGTGACGGTCTCAAGTCGCATCCATTTACCTACGAATGCCTTGAATTTGTCTTTTTGGAGGAGTGGCACTCCATTGTATGTGTACATACAATGTTTGTATCCTCTGGTATGAGGATGGGTACCTCAGCATCTTCTGTGATTTAGCGGTTGTTAGTTGTGCTGCTACACACGGGTGCACATGCATTTCTGTTAGGCATAGTTTTTTAACTCTTTGGGGAAGATCCCCAGAGGAGGTGTAAAATAAGGGATGGGTGTAGTTCAGTGGCAGAACCCCTGTCTAGCACATGCAAGGCCCCTGGGCAGCGCCGCAAATAAACAGACAACTCACACAACGGAGTATTAGCCATGGGAAGAATATGCTTTCTCTTTGGCAATGAAAACAATAGAACTAGAGGAGTTATTTTAAGTGAAATAAATTATTGTCTTTGATCGTTCATTTGTTTGTTTGCAACAGGGTCTGGTTATATCGCCCACCCTTCAAAGCTCCGATCTTCCGGTTCTTTATAAAATACACACAAGGCACGCCACCATGGATGAGTGTGCACGCACACCTGTCTGAATTACCTGTTTTCAATGCCTTCGAGTTCCTTCTTCCTTACTGGTATTTTCTGCAATTGCTCTCGGATGGGCTCCCGGCATTCAAATCCTTGCTTTGGGTCAGCTCCTGTAGAAAGCAAAACTACAAATAAAGCAGCATGCCATGCTCGGGCCCTGGCACGCTCCCCTGGGGGCGTTTCTCACCAGTCCCCAGAGGCAGGTTCTGTCGTTGTCCCCATCTTCAGATGGGAAGCTGAGTTTTAGTTCCTCCAACACAAAGCAGACAAAGCTGGCAGAGGTTCCCTGAGCCCCTGCCGGGGACCAGCCTCCATCACCCTACTGAGGGCCCCAGGAACCCCAAGCTTCTGTGGTTTGGTTTTCTTTCTCACTGAGCTGCACCCTGGCCCATTTTTTGGTTTATTTGTTTCAATTATTTGTTTATAATTCACATCTCTTTCTCCTTCCCACCCCTAAACCTCTCCCCTCTACAGCCCCTTTCCGTCTATCACGTTATTCGATCTCTCTTCTACTTTCTTATGGCTTGGTTCTCTCATATTAGAGGGACCATGTGACATTTAACTTTCTGGGTCTGATTCATTTCGCTGAAGATTGTGGTGTCAAGGTGCATCCATTTTCCTACAGATGACTCACATTTGCCCTTTATGGCACAGTAATACTGCATCGTGTATATATACAACTTCTTAATCATTAATCTGTGGCTGGGCATATTGGCTTCTTCCAGGATTTGGCTATTATAAATTGTGCTGCTATAAACACGGTGTGCGCGTATCACGCTTGTATAATGACTTTAATTCATTTGGGAAGAACCCAGAAGAGGCATACTAGCTCAAGTGAGATACCCATTTTCAGTTTTTTGAGGAATGTCTTTACTGCTTTCTATAGCGGTTGCGCAAGTTTGCAGTCACACCAACAACGCAGGAGGGTTCTTTTCCCCACAGCCTCGCCCGCATTTGTTGGTTAAGATCTCGACACCAGCCATTCTTACTGGAGTTAGACGGAGCCTCGGTGCTGTTTTCATTTGCATTTCACTGATGTTCAGCCCATTTTTTACTGTTGACTTTGAGAAAGGATCTCATCAAGTTGCTAAGTTGCCCGCGCTAGGCTTGAACTTAAAAGGGGGTAAGGTGTGGTGGCTTACACTTGACCTTGAAAAGGGATGAGATATGGTGGCACCTGGGCTATAATCCCAGCATGCTGGCAGGCTAAGGCGGCAGAATCAGAAGCTCAAGTCCAACTTGGGCAACTCAGAAAGACCCTATCTAAAACACAAGATAAATAAATATATAAAAATGGGCTGGGGATGTAGTTCAGCGCTACAACATGGCTGAAACATGGGGACAAAAAGAAAGCCAATTACAAACAAAAAAACTATTGTGCAATCTCAGTTATATGGGGACCCTCGAGTCATCAAACCCACACAAACAGAAGGTGGGTCCCAGGGCTGAGGAAGGAGGAGGGAGGCAGCTTCACTGGGATAGTTTCCTTCGTAAGATGGAAACTGATGTTCTAGAGATGAACAGGGTGATGGAAATCCAACAATGTCAATTTACTTAATGCTACTGAACGGTTCCTGTAGAGTGATTAAGCTGATACATTTTATTGTATATATATATATATATATATATATATTATACCACAATGTAAAGCTTTTTAGCTAGGCCTGGTGGCACAGGCCTGTAGTCTCAGCTACTGAAGAGGCTGAGGCAGGAGGATGGCAAGTTCAAGGCCAGCCCAGGCAGTGTAGCAAGACACTGTCTCAAGATAAAACACGAAAAGGAGCAGGCCTGTGTGCCCAGCAGGAGGCTGAGGCAAGAGGACTGCAAGTTTGAACCTAATCTGGGAAACTTAAGACACTTATCAAGAATCTTCATCAAAATCAAAATTGAAAAATGGGCTCAAGACGTAGCTCGGTGTGAAAACCCTGGGCTCAATGCCCCGCCACAAGAAGGAGGCACCGGGGGTGTCGTTTAGTGGCAGAGCAACCCTAGTTTGATCCCAGTACTGCAAAACTAATTAATTATTTTTTAAATAAAAAGGAGCAGGGTGTAGCTCAGTTTTACAGTGTTGGCCTAGCATGCAAGAGGCCCTGAGTTCATCTCAACACCACCAAAAAAAATTTTTTTTAAAGTTTTTTTGTGAACAACCATTTCCAACTAGCAGACATGTTTATCCCTCTGTTCTTACCAACTGGTAGAAGCTTTTATCTCCCTGTTCTTACTTTTTTTCCGAATGAAATACTTTCCTTACACCTTGCCTCCTTCGGCCACGATTTCGTTCTTCGACTTTGCGAGACAGGAACCCAGCACAGACAGAAACAGCCAAGGCACCAGCAAACAGTTTGGGGGGCTCAGGCCAGGATTGCTCCAGCGGGGCGAAAGGAACGTAAGTCCATTTAAAAAATAATCATTAGGGGCTTGAGGAATGGCTCAGTAGTTAAAGCACTTGCCTAGCAAGTGATAAGTCAAGTGCTAAGAACCCAAATTCGATTCCCCAGCACCACAAAAGCCCCACCTGGCAGCTCACGCCTGTCGTCCCAGCATTTGGGAGGCTGAGACAGGAGGACTGCCTTGAGTCCAAGTCCAGCCTGGGCTCCATAGTGAGTTCAGGACCAGCCTGGGACACAGAGCGAGACCCTGTCTCAAATAATAAGAATAATTAAAGGAGTCCTTTGGGAGGTTCTGTAAGGGCAGACCCTAAACAACCGCACAAAGCAGGAGCATGAGTCCGTCCACATCCCAAGTCAATGGTGGGTGGGGATGCACACGAGCAACCAGACAGCGCCAAGTTACAGGGGCAGCCAGGAGCCCTCCCTTCTGCAACAGTCTAACAGTAGCCAAGGTTTCTCCCCAGCTGCCAGGGAAGCCAGCTGGGAATGCAGGGCATTCAAAGCTCCTGCCTGAGCCCCTCCCGGCCGCACCCTCCACCCTCCTTGAGGGCTTCACAGGTGTTTCTTCAGCATACAATTAGCAAATACTTTCTAAGCCCTGGCTATGTGTGACTCAGGCTAGGTGTTGGGGAAATGACGGTGAGCAGGAAAGGCAGGACCCCGGCTCTCAAGGGAGGAGACCACTTCCTGTCGTGACAAACTCATAATCTAAAGTATCTAGTGACGCTGCCAAGGACATAAGGCAGAGAGTGGCACAGGGATGGTGTCCCCGCAGAGGTGCTTGGTCCTAATCCCCAGGAACTAGGCAGGTGTCCTCATACAGCAAAGCTGTGGTGACACTGAGGATCTGAGTTGGGGGCCGGGGGACAGTCCTGATTATCTGGGTGGGACATAAATGTACCACAAGGGTCCTTATCAAAAAAGTAGCAAGCGGAAGCCGGGTGTAGCAGGCATACACCTGTCATCCCAGCACGCTGAGGATCACAAGTGTAAGCCTATCTTGAGCTAGCTGGCAATTTAGCAAGAACTTATCTCAAAAATGAAATATTAAATTATTAAATTAAAAGAGCTGGAGATGTAGCTCAATGCAAAGGCTCTGGCTTTCATCCCCAGTACCAGGAAGGAAGGAGGAAGGAAGGAAGGAAGGAACGAAGGAACGAAGGAAGGAACGAAGGAAGGAATAAAGGGAGCAGGAGCACACACCTATAATCCCCCCACAAGTATGAGGCAGGAGGACCACAGGTCTGATCTCAACCTAATCAACTTACTGACTGCAAGACCCCGTCCAATTTTTTTTTTTGAAGATTAAGGATATAGCTCCATGTACATACTCTGGGTTCAAGCCCCAATAGAGAAAGGAAAAAAACGCAGAGGCAGATGTGTCACACAAGAAAGGAGAAAATCACGTGAAGCTGCTAAAGGCACAGACTGTCATGACGGAGGCCCAGGAGCCGTCCCAAGCTGAAGAAGGCACGGGTCCTCCCCAGGGCCTGCAGAATAAGTGCGAGTCATCTGAAAACCCTCCCTCCCTGCTGGCAGCCACTGTCACAGCAGCCACACGGTAGGGGATGGAGAACCGCCCTTCACCTGAGGTGGTCTCGGAGGCGAGGGATATCTGAGCAAGAGAACCAAGCCAGACGTCTAGATGAAGGAGGCTTGCCTGCTAATTTTAATCTTTATTTCTATTTTCTATTTTTTTCTTTTGCAGTTTTGGGGATCAAATCCCAGACCTTCACATTGAGGTACCTCTCCAGGCCATTTTTATTGTTTATTTTGATACAGGGTCCCCCTACATCATGAGGCTGGGCTCAAACTTGCCAAACTCCTGCCTCAGCCTCCCAGAGTGCTGGGATTACAGTCCTGCATTATCAGGATCTCATTAGGTTGCCCAGGTTGGGCTTGCACCGCCCCCTCAGCCACAGGGACCCCCTTTCCCAGTCTGCTTTGGCCCTCCGTCACCACCCAATTTGTAAATACTGGGGCCCCGTACAGCCGCATTTCACCCCTTCTTCCAGGCACATCCCCTGGGGATCACACTCCTCTTGCAGCTTCAATGACCTTATCCCGGACAATTCCTCCCTCTCAGGGTCCAGTGCCCACAATCCCTCTTGTACACTGAGCCACCTCCTGGCTACTTCCCTGGGGGCACCCCCCAGCCCCTCAGAATCCCTTCGCCTCCTCCTTTCATCATTGTCCCCACATCCCAGCCATCGCCAGCTTCTGGCAATGTCCTAAGCATCTTTCACTCCCTTGTGTTTGCTCCATCCCACCACCTTGACCTGCGTAGGGCCACCGCAGTGACAGCGATGGGCTCCAGAACCCCATCCTTGCCCTCCCTCGCCCCGGAAAGCTGTTCCGCACAGAACAGCCAGGGGAATCTTCCCAAAATTAACTCAGATTATATCCCACACCACCCCCCCACCCTGCCCCAAGTCCTCCCGTGGCTGCCCATCACAGTCTGAATTCCATTCAGATGTTCCCAGGCACCACAACACGTGGCATGGCCTGGTCCCCACGGGCCCCCGTACCTCTGTCTCCCGCCTCTCGTCCCATTACTCACTGTCTTGGTTACTTATTTGCTGCTGCAACAAAACATCTGGCATGGAAAAAGTGTAAGGGAAGAAAGATTTACGTAGCTCACAGTTTCAGAGCATGTCAAGAGGCAGTGATGGTGGCAGCACACGGCAGAGGCTGGACAAGCTGCTCAGGTGCTGCAGACAGAAGCCACGTGAGGCAGGAGCTGCTGGTTGGCGACTCAAGCGCAAGCCAGCGCTTTCCCAGGAATGACTGTAACAGTGTTTCTTCTTCCTTCCTTTACTTAGCTGAAGCTGTCAGTTGGGTACCCCCCATCCAGGGTGGGTGCCCCTCCCTCCCTTCATGGCCCATAAGTCAACAACACACACCTGGAAGCCCCGCCTGGGCAACCCCCAACCTCACCAAATTGGCACAGTCCTTTCAAGTCAAACCCTAAGCACCTGCCCCTTCTGGCCAAGCACCACCTCCCAAGAGCACAAGGTCCCCCAGTTATCCCACTACATCCAAACACATGAGGCTTCTGGGGAGCACTCCAGATCCGAGCTATGGCACCCACTCACCTCTGACCACGACAGCCCACTCTAACCACAGACCACGTCACCAGAGACTGTGCACAGGCTGTGCCCTCCACTCACAGGCCTTCCCCCAGCTCTGCCCAGCCCTTCCTCACCCCCCAAGCCCAGCTCTGATTCAGCAGGCCATTGTCCTTCCCCACCTCTCCACCACCCTTGGAAGGATGACAGAACACCTTCTGTCAGCAGGGACTTACACAATCAGCCCTGTCACCTTCCAGTGCCCTAGAAGCAGCTGGGTGACTGCCGAGCAGGGGGACAGCGAGAAGCCCAGCCCACCCAGGAAAATCCTCCGAAAGGAAATGTCTCCTGAAGCACCAGAATGGGGAAGAATGGAGACTGCAAGAAAGAGAGACCTCTAGAAGAATCCATGCCCACCTGGCGGTGTGGGTGGGTGCATGAGAAAAGTTAGAGGGGCCGTCTAGAAGCCCTGAGCCCACCTCAGCATCAGCCCCGATCAGGTGTGGGCTGCAGCCTCTCCCAGCACAGTCTTTCAGCTGTGCTCCCAGGAGAAGGAGCCTTCTGTGGGTCCCCAGCCGGATCTCTCAGATTTCTGTTCTGCAAGATGGGCCTAAGTCCATAGATCCACCGAGCCAGGTGCGGTGGCACCCACCTGTAATCCTGAGGGAGGCTGCAAGCAGGAAGATCATAAGTTCGAGCCCAGCCTGGGCAATTCAGCGAGACCCTTTCTCAAAATAAAAAAATGTTAAAAAGAGCTGGAGATATAACTCCTTGTGAAGGCCCTGAGTTCAATCTCTAGTGGCCCCCAAGAGTCCATTTGATGCCCATAGGAAAAGTTCAACAAATAATAACCTTGGAAGTCTTTCTCCCCTCTCTGCAGGTCCGGGGAAGGAGCCCAGAACCCTGCACCTGCCAAGCAAGCGCTCTACCACTGAGCTACACCCCAGCCCATATTAGGGGAGCCTTACGCCCTCCATAGCTGAGTTCCCCTCCCAAGAGGGGTTATAGCCGACATTCCCAAAAGAAAGTGTTACGAACAGTTTTGAGGTGGCATGGCCACTTTGAGAAACAGTTTGGTGGCTCTTCACAAAGTTAAACATTATTTTAGCACATGACCTAGTAATTTCACTCTTATATATCCAAAAGAATGAAAAGCAGGTGTTCAAGCATTTGCATACAAAAGTTTATAGCAGCATTATTTATCATTGCCAAACACAGGAAAATCCAAGCAGCATATCCATGCACTGGGATGTCATTCCGCCATTAAAAGAATGAAATATCAATACATGCCTACCATACGGATGAAGCTTGAAAACATGATGCCACATGAAAGACGCCAATCACAAAAGAACACGTAGTGTATGACGCAATTGATATGAGATGCCTAGATCAAGCGAATCTGCACAGACAGATGCGGGCAGTTGCCAGGGGGATGGGGGAGGGAACGGGGAATGACCACTAATCCGGACAGGTTCTCCTGTAGGAAGGGTGATCTGGAAACTGACAGGGTGACGGCTGCACGTCATTGATCATGTGTGAATGTACTAAATGGACCTGAATTACGCGCTTCAAGATGACCAACCTGGAGCACTGGTGAAGGCTGGGAGCTCCATCGCCAGCCCCAGGGGAATAAAAGAAAGGAGGAAAGACTGATTTTATACTAGGTAATTGTCTCCATAAAAAAGATTTCACACTGAGCTACATCCTTAGCTCATTTTTAAATTCTCCATTTCAAGACAGGGTCTTGCTAAGTTACCCAATTGCCCAGGCTGGACTTGAGCGTGTGATCCCCCTGCCTCAGCCTCCTAGAGTGCTGAGACTAGAGGCCTGTGACACCAGGCCTTGCTAAGAAAATATTTTTTAAAAAGAAGAAACAAAGAAAAGAACAGAAGAAGGAAGGAGATAAGGAAGGAAGGAAGGTTAAAAAAAAGTTTGAGGACCTGTGAGAAATAGCTCACAACCTCCATAACCTGTGAGAAACAAGCAAACAACGCTCATTCTCTGCCTTTCTCACTGTGCTGACTTCCTATGCCGTGAGTACGTGGTTCCCGCTCAAAAGTCTTATACTTACGTATAGAAATTTATGATCTGACTGTAAACACCATGAGTCCCAGTGTAAAAGAATGAGGCTAGCTAATAACAGCCATGTGCGGACACTGGTTCATTACAGCTAACCCACACATCACAACAGAGCAAGATGTTAGTAATGAGAGAGATATTGGGGCCAAGAGTGGGTACGTGGGCACAGTATTTCATGCAAGACATTCTTGGCACTGGGGATTGCACCCGGGGAATTCACGTGGAGCTACATCCATGGCCCACTTTGATTTTTGGTTCTTGGGACAGGACCTCACTAAGTTGTCCAGGTTGGGCTTGAATTTGAGATTCTCCTGCCTCAGCCGTCCTGAGCACTGAGATTACAGGCTTGAACCACGAGGCCTGGCTTCAAAATTTTTCCATAAGCCTAAAACCACTCTAAATATATAGACTATTTTAAACATCGTTTTTTGTACTAGGGGTACAATGCTCCAAGGTAGGGTCGCTGATTAACATGTATGAAGACTGAGTTCCATTTCCAATACAAGGGAGAGAGAGAGAGAGAGAGAGAGAGAAATGACAGATTTTTTTCTTTTGGGAATGGGGTAAAGCTTAGTGGCAGGGCACTTGTCCAGCACATGTGAGCCCTTGGTTCAATCCTTCATACTGAAAAACATATATACGTCTATAATCTCAGCACTAACAGGAGCTGGGGAAAGAGGATCTCAAGTTCAAGTTCCACCTGGACAACCTAAGAGTACCCTGTATCAAAATACAAAAAAATAATAAAAGGCCTAGGGATCTAGCTCCCCAGTACCCGCCTCCCCATACAACTCCAACGGATCTGGGCTGAGACGGCAGCTCAGCTCTGCCCCAGATTAGCGTTGAATCCATTCCTGATCCAAAACCTTCATTAGCCAGTCCATGAAATGGGTTTAATCATAGGAGTATGCTGGGGATGAGGCCCCGCGGCGGAGCATCTGCCTCGCATACATGAGGCCTCGGATTCCATCCCCAGCACGTCGATAATAATAACTACAACAGGAACAAAAATAAAAAAAACAGGACCTAGCTCTTAAGGCTGTGGGGGAGGGCGGGGAGTTGGGGAAAGGCCAGGTCGCGTTGCTTACAGCATGGTGGCCAATCTTGCCACTTGGTAGCGTGAGCCGTATTCAGAGGCACCTTCAGAACGCCGTGGGCGGCTGCTCTGCCCGTTCCTTCTCTTCCCGCGGCATCCCTGATGCCAAGCGAGGCATCCAGCCGCCCACCCTGACAGAGGTGCCCCGCCTGCTCCTCTGGGGCCGCCTTATCTGGCAGGGGAGGTGCCAGCACTGGCCCCACAGCCAGACCACACCCAGGGAGCGCTGGTTTGTCAGGTTGGCCCAGCCAACCGCCCGCCGGGGACTTGTTAGACAAGGCGTGTGGGCTCCGTGCAAGGAACGCAGAACACGGACCCCGGCTGGTGCCAGGTATCCCACACAAGCCCTTCTTCTTGAGTGGCAGGTGCTCACCGGGGCACCCGAGCCGCCCCATTACCCCACACCCCAGCCTCCCCCTCCATCCCCAGGCATCTCCATAGTCCAGGCAACCTGCCTCCCTTTCAGGCTCAGGACCACTGGGGGACTCCCCTAACCCCAAAGGGCTGCCTCACCCCTGAGACTCACTCCCCACGGCGCCCATCCCCAGAAACTCTGGACTGAGACGGGCCTTGGGGTCTGGCTCCTCCACTCTTAACACCCCAGATTCCCGAGGTTCTGAGGAAGTGCTCCAGAATGAGTTAAGACAAATGAAAACAGAGCCAAGTGAGCAAATCCGGCAGGGCACAGTCCCGCTGAAGGTTCGAAGCCTGCAGCTGCCTTGGTCCCAAGGGAGCCCAGGCAGGAAAAGCTTTAAATGTAATCTAAATCACCCCAGGAGGGAGTCATCACTGTGTAGCAACTGCGGTGTGAGCCCGGTTTCTTCATCTGTAAGATCCGAGCCAAATTTCTCCCCCTGGCGTGGCTGTGATGGCCGCAGCATCTTCACAGTGAGACTCTGATCCAAGTCACCCCCTGCTACCGCTGGGATTGCCATGTGAACCCATTACCGCCCTGGCCATCTGGGGTCTGGAGGGCAAGTGGGGAGGGGAGATGGAGCCCCACACCCCCCGAATGTCTCCTAAGTCATTCAAGCCTGTCTACAGATACCAGCCCAGGTCGTGGCCAACAGAGCAGCCCAGGGCTAATGTTACAGCTCAGAAACCCAAGCTGGGCTAGACAGAGACGCTGAGGCCATAGGAAAGCGGCCCAGGATTTTGGGGTCAGACAGAGCTTGTTTGTTCCAATCCCAGCTGTCCCACTGGGCACCTGTGGGCACCTGCTTCCTCTTTCTGGCCCGCAGTTCCCTCACCCCAAAAGTGAGGGTGGCTGGGGAAGGTCCCGGGAGGCTCCCCGCCAGTACCCAGCTTGGGGGGGAGTGTGGGTTTCTCTGTGGGGTGATGAGTGGCACCATGAATGCACGTGGTGGGGCGGTGGGTGAGGTGCCCTGGGCTGAGCCGGCCCACACAGAGGCCAGAACAAGCCTCGTTCCTCACCTGCCCCTTCGTCCCCGTGTCCCTCCTGCTCACAGCCAGAGGGTTCTTACGTGCCAGCCTCGGCCACGTGGCATGACCCCATCCCACAGAAAGTGGACTCAGCAGAGGGACATTAGACAGTCACTAGCAGACAATAATTTCACCTAGAATTGACTGCGGGACTTCAAAACCTTCAGGGCCAATTCTGGGGATCTTTTTGCAGACGGGGACTTGGAAGTTGTGCCCACTGTGGACAGGCACAGGGTCTAAGGTGGCTGGACCACCAACCAGCATCAACCCCGAAACGGGCCGTGCACCTGCGGTGACCAAGTGCTGCCGTCCCCAAGGAGACTCAGAGACCCACGGATGGGGCCTCCGTGAGCCCCCTCCTCCCCCACGGAGGCTCAGAGAAGATACACCCAGGACCCCGCGGTGCACACGGGTCGGGGGGATAACCGCGCTGAAAAGCAGGACCGTCGGGGCTACACCCACGACCCCCGAGGGTCCTGCAGGCGCCCAGGTCCCGCGTCCCAGCAGTCCCGGAGGTCGGCTGCGCCCGGACGCCGCGCACTCACCCGCGGGTCTCGGCGTCCAGCCCTCGATCCGGATCCGCCGGCACGGCAACCTTGGCTCTGACGGCGCGGCCCTGCCCGGCCCTTTAACCCAGCCCGGCGGAGCCGCGGGCCCCGCCCCGGACACGCCCCCCGGACACGCCCCCAGACGGGCCCCCGGACACGCCCCCCAGCCGGCCCCCAGAGACCCGGCTGTGGAGGCAGAAACAGACCCGAGGGGACGCCGTCACGTGCCGCCCCCACGCCCCGCGCAGCGCCCGCAGCGCTCAGCTGCCCCGGGACCGTCGTCTTCCCTGTCCACGCCCCCACCTCGGGACGGCTGCCGGGCCTGGACGGGTCGGGAGGCCACGCCCTGTGAGAGGCCCCTGCCCCCAGGAGGGTCCCGGGCGCCCTAGGAATCTCAGACCCCACAGCCCCTACTGGCCCTCTAGCTCCTTCTGCACTGGGGGGCCTGCCTGCCTCCGGGGTTCTGCAGCCGGCGGGACCTGCCCCTCCGGGAAGACCCCCTGCTCCACACGCAGCCCTAGGCTGGCCTGGCCCAGGGCGCCCCCCCACCCCCGGCCCTGCTGCCCGGTGTGTCCTTGGCCAGGCGTCTGCTCCCGCTGATGCCCCCGCCGCGCCCAGACGCCAGCCCGGCCCTCGGATGTGTGTCAGACCGCTGGGTCGGCGGGTGGGTGGCTGGGTGGGTGACCCGGGCCAGCGGGCCGGCAGGCGCGAGCGGCTCCCGGCCCGGCTTGCGTTTCTCTCTCGGCCTTTCCGTGCCCGCCTGCCTCTCCCGTGGCGTGCCGCCCTTGGAGGCCGGGGGAGGTTGTGTGAACGGGCCTCGGTGAGGAGACACGTGGAGACACAGGGGATGCCAGGCAGGGCGACGTGAAGGATGTGACACTCGAGCTGGCGCTGCAGGTCCAGGTTGGATTTCAACAGTTGCAGAAGGGGGCGGGGCTCGGGCACAGAGAAGGGAATGGAGTGGCTGGCAGGTAGCTTTGCCCCTGGCCGTGGCGTGTGAGAGGTGTGGACGCCGGCCCCGAAGGGCTTTGAAGGCCAGGGGCTGAGCCGGTGGGACACGGGAGCCATGAATGGTGTTCCAGCGGAGAAGGCGTTGCCTGGTTGCCTGTTGGGTAGTTGGCTTTAAAGCCCATTAGAACTAACTGATTGACTGACTCACTGACCAGTGAGGCTTTAGTATTGCCAGGGACACTGGAAAAAGTTCAGTGCAAACACTGGAAAATATGGAAATTCACAAGAACAGAGAGCCTGGGAAGGATGATTCTCCAATGGCTGAAGAGGGGAAGAGGGAGGGTAGGATAACTGAGACCGGGAGGGGCCTGGGACCAAGGTCCAGGAGCTCAGCTGTGTAGGGGTCCGGCTAAAGAGGAGCTCTAGGGAGCAAAGGAAGCGAGGAAAGAAGACATTTATTTGGTTTCTCTACTATCAGAGATGGAGACCAGGAAGGAGAAACAGGTCAAAGGGCCTGGGGATTAGGAAGCCTCGACGGGACTTTCTCCGGCGTGTCATTAGGCAGGTCCCACAACCGCTGGTAATCCTCCGCCCCCCAACAGATACTGCGGAGGGTACTGATGAAACAGGTCACGAGATGAAGGTAGTCAGCCCCACATCTGGCACAGAGCACAGCCTACATAAGTATCGGCCCTTTGAGTTTTTGGTTTGATTCGTGCTGCCCGAGCAGTTTTCAACTGGAGCACATTTTGGCAATATCGTGAGATCCTTTAGGTGCTACTGGCACGTTATTAGTGGAGGCCAGAGACACTGCTCAATATCTAACATCCAAAAAGATGTCCCAGGACCGAGAATGGTCTGGTCACGAGTGTTGACAGTACTGAGGTTGGGAAACAGCAGGTTGGCCACCTTCAGTCCAGAAGGTCTGTGGGACGTCAAGGCAACACCCCGGAGGCAGCTGGCCTGGCATTGAGGGCACAGCACGAGAAGTATGGAGTAGTCACCTGCTTGGGGAAGGTGGCAGGTGCCTGGGGAGTGGGTGAATGAGGTCACTGGGGAGGGAGGTGGACAGAGAAGAGGTTGGAGACACACAAAGGCTGGTGACAGCTGCATTTAGAAAGAGCGCAGGCAGAGGCATGAGGCTGAAGGTAGAGATCAGGGAAGAGTGACAGTTGGCATCCTGATTCGTGTCGTGTGGTCACAGAGCCTGAGACCTGAAAAGGGAAGGCACTATCTGGTTACCAGGTCACCAGGCACCACGGGGTACAGCGCAGGTCACAGAGGGCCAAGGTCAGGGTGGGAAGGAGGCAGAGGCAGCGCTAGACTCAGAAGATGGCATGAGAAAGACTTCTGGGTGGAGATGAGGTGGAGGACAACAGGACTCCAGAAAGGGCACTGCCCAGGGCTCCCGATTTTTAGGGGCAGAGGAGACTTCCACATTCAGTGTTGATGGGAATGGAGACTGGTCCAACCTCTGGGCAAAATAATCTAACAAGTTCCTAAAAGGCTAAAACATAGCCCAGTATGGCAGCACTTTCCTGCAACCCCAGTTACCTGGAGGCAGGAGGATCACGAGTTCAGGGACAGTGTGAGTAACTTCGTGTCATAACATGTTTTTCAAAAGGCCAGGGATGAGCCAGGCTTGGTAGCCCATGCCTGTGGTGATCCCAGCAGCACTCGCAGAGGCTGAGGCAGGAGGATTACAAATTCAAGCCCAGCCTCGGCAACCCAGCCGTTTAGTGAGGCTCTGTCTCAAAAAATAGAAACAAATTTCAAGTAAAATAAATAAATAAATAAATGTAAGGAGTTGGTAATATTGCTTGCTGGTAGAGTCCTTGCCTGGCCTGCATGAAGCCCTGGGCTTCGTCCCCAGTACTGAAAAAAAAAAGTTCAACATAGAATTATCAGATGACCCAGAAATTCCCTAGGGATAGACCTCAAAGTGCTGAAAGTGACCATACATATTCCTACTGGCGCTTGTCCAGGAGTGCGCACGGTGGGACTGGAGCTGAAAGTGGAACTCATCCAGCCACCCACCAACAGATGCATGGATAAATGAAAGAATTCTGTTCTCACAATGAAGTAGTATTTAGTCATAAAAAGGAATGCCGTTCTGAGCTGTGCGACCATCTGAGTGGGCCGCACAGACACTGTGCTGAGCGCCAGAACCCAGACACTAAGGGCCACATAGCATGTGGTTCTATGCACACAAACTACCCACAACAGGTAAACCCGTGGAAGACAGAACAGAATGGTGGCTACCGGGGAAAGGGGAAGGAGGCGTGACACCCATGACCTGGTGTAATAGTGGGTGTAGACCTCCTTTTGGGGTGACAAAAATGTTCTGGGACGAGATAGAGTTGCTGGTTACACACTGGGCATGCACTAAATCCTACAGAATTATACACTTTAGGGTGATTAATTTTTAGCCAGGTGTAGTGATGCACACCTGTAGTCCCAGCGACTTGGGTAGTCTGAGGCAGGAGGATAGCTTGGTCCCAGGAATGTGTGGCTAGCCTGAGCAATGTAGCGAGACCTCATCTCAAAAACACAAATAATGGGGCTGGAGGAATGGCTCGGTGGTTAACGCAGCGCTAAGTACCTGAATTCGATTCCCCAGCACCACAAAAACTGTGCATGGTGGCACATGTCTGTCATCCCAGCACTCGGGAGGATTGTCCTGAGTCCAAGGCCAGCCTGGGCTCCATTGTGTGTTCAGGACCAGCCTGGGCTACAGAGGGAGACCCTGTCAGAAAGAAAGAAAGAAAGAAAGAAAGAAAGAAAGAAAGAAAGAAAGAAAGAAAGAAAGAAAGAAAGAAAGATTCATTTTACTTACCTAAATTTCATCTCCTTTTTTAGGAAGATTCTGGATGCATTCAGGTAAGGTATTTGAGATAGTTTTAAAAATCACTGGGCAACTTAGTGAGACCTGCTCCCAAAATCAAAAATAAAAAATGGGCTGGAGATGAGCTCAGTGCAAAGGTCACAGGTTCAATCCCCAGTACCATAAAGGCTGAGGAGGAAAGACCCGAAGCTTATCCTCCTCTCTCCCTCCAGCACCGGTGTGGCTTCCTTTTGGTTGAACCCAACCAGAAGCCACAAGGCCAAAGAGCCCATTGAGTGATCTGTGCCCATCAGCCTGTGGGCCACAGACAGAAGAGACAGAGAGTGGAGACAGGACAAACCTAGCAGAGATTTGGATCAAACATGAGAAGTGTTCCAAGGCAAGGGGCCGGCCTCACCACCCACACATGGACCCCGGGGGCCACTGCTACCAAATTCTGCCACCCCTATGAGCCTTTGCACGCACTGTTCCCTCACTTGGAGTTCTCCTCCACGCCCCCAGGCCACTTTCTCTGAGGGCTTGGCTCAGGCTCGAGTTCAGTGCCTGGGCATCCTCAGTCCTGCAAAGTCACCCTCAGAATGACTTGTGTCTTGACTCCCTAGATGAGGCTGTGACACCCACATGGGGAGACCTGGTTTTCTCACCCTGTCCCGTCCCCAGCAGCGACAGGAACACAGCATGTATTCGCTCAACAAATGTGAAGGTCCCGTAGGATGCCAGGAAGGTGGGGGGTCAGAACGGTCTTGGCCATGTCACGGGCTTTCTTCTCTAGTCCTGGGTCCTCAGGCCGTGTAGACTGTGGAGAGACGGAGGCAGGCATGAGCAAACAGAATCGTATCATGTAAAAGGGCGTCTTCTCTGTGAAGTGGGCTGACAGAGGGAAATCTAGCAAGAAAAGAAGATGGAAAGGCCCTCTGTGAGGATATGAGACCCGAGCAGACTTTAGAAAAGGAGGATGAGTATTTCAGAGGGTGTGTTGTGTGGGAAGGCGCCGAGGCGGACCCAGACCTCAAGGAACAGCCAAGAGACCAGAAGAGTGAGAGGTGCCCGGGGAAGAGCTGCGGGAAAGGAGCTTGTCTGGGGCCTGGAGGGCGGCTGGGAAGACTTAGGTTATGGCTGAGGAAGACGGGAGTCATGGAGGATTCTAACCAGAGGAAGGGGTTGGAGGAATGGCACAGCGGTTAAAGTGTTTGCCTTGCAAGCACAAGACCCAGAGTTGGATTCCCCAGCACCACATAAACCTGGGCATGGTGGTGCATGCCGGTTATTCCAGAGGCTGAGGCATTGCTGTGGGCCTGAAGCCAGTCTGGGCTCCATAGTGAGCTCAGGGTCAGCCTGGGCTACCCTGTTTCAAAAACAAAACAAAACAAAACAAAAGAAATAAAAAAAGAAAACGGGCTGGCGGAAGCCTAGCATCAGAGTGCTTGCTTAGAAAGTAGAAGGCCCTGAGTTTGATTCCCCAGCACCACATAAGCCAGGCGTGATGACACACACCTGTAATCCCAGCACTTGGGAAGCTGAAGCAGTTGGATTGCCATGAGTTAAAGCCCGCTTGGGTAGATGGTATGCTCAGGACCAGCCTGGACTATGGATTAAGACCTTGTCTCAAAAAAGAAATTAAAAATTAAAAGAAAGGATGTGGGGTCTCTAGGGATGTAGCTCAATGCAAGGGCCCTGGTGTCCCCCTCAGTGTCACAGAAAAAAACAGACCTAAGTGGGGACAGGGAGATGCCTTGGGGTCATGGAGGAAGAAGTACTAGTCCTCAGAAACCAGACAGCGTGTCCCCTAGAAAGGGGTGAGCGGGGTGATAGGTGCAGCTGGGGGGTGGCGGGCAGGGAACTGGGAGGATGGGCATGGTGGATACAATGGTGACTCCAGTCCCCAGAGGTAGGATACCTTCTCACTGCCCTGGCCTGGACAGCACCCTCTCCCCAGCGGCTCCTCCTCCATGGGCACCATCCCCACTTCCCGATCTGCCGGGAATCAGCCTCCACCTCCCTCTGCTGGGGCCAGGAGCCCAGGATGTGTGAAGAAGATGAATGATGTTGCTTGGACCGCAGACATGTCCTTCATCCTCCTCTCGCTCCTCCTACCCCTTAGCCAACTAAGTGCATCCCTTACCCACCAGCAGTCAAACGCCCAATTAAACTCTGCTCCTTAACCCCTCAGTCTCCTACCTGTTGGCCATTCAGACGCCAGCCCCTTTCCCTTCAGCCAATCAGTTTTCCTGCTTCTTGGCCAAACAGACTCCATCTTTCTGCTCCTTGGCCAATTATTAAACTACCACCCTAACGGTCAGCCAATTGGATTCCCTTCTCCTACTTCCAAGCCAGACTTTGCCTGGCTGCCCACTTAACCAATTATTGTGGTCCCTCGCCCAATCAGCTTCGGCCCTTCCCCCTACCTCAGCCTGTCAGAAGCAACTTTCTTGTCCCTCAGCCAATAAGAACGCTCCTGTAGAAGACGCTAGAGGGTACTCAAGCCTGGCTGCGGCACTTGCCAACTCTGTGGCCTTAAACATACTCTTGAGCATTTCTGAGTTTCATCCTTTTTGAGTAGAAAATATACATTGCCATCCTCTTAGGATGATCCTGAGGCTATAATAGGCAGGTGGGTGTGAGATTATTTTATTTCATTTCATTTTATTCTAAGTTTCCCAGGTTGTTCTTAAACTTGCGACTTTCCAGCCTCAGCTTCCCACGTAGACTGGTTGCAGGCACCCACCGGCGTGCTAGATCCTCACTAGATTATTTTAAAGGGAAAATGGGCTAAGGACTTCATAAATTGGAAGCCCGGACAGGGCCAGTGACCCTCCCAGGGTCACACAACCTGCAAGGACAAAGTCAGGACATGAGCTTCTATTGACCGATCAGGGAAGTTTCCTTAAATTCTGAAGCTGAGCTTGCAAAAGGCTTTTGTCTTCATGAGCCAATAGAAGAGGAAAGAAAATCTGTGTTTAATGAGCCCAGTGGTGAGTCACAAGATGCTTCCTGAGCTCTGTGTCAGGCACCGAGGGGATGGAGCCAGCTCTGAGCAGGAAGGCTCCTGCCTCCATCCAATCAAGGAATACAGTGATAAACAAATAAGGAAGATAAGGATCTGAGTGGTGGGACGGCATCACGGGTGCCTGGAATCCTTGTTTAGATAAGGTAGTCAGGAAAGGATTCTGGAAGAAAGTGAAGTTTGAGCAATTTCTAATCGGTGAGAAGATACGAGTGTGGGCATTCGAAGCAAAGTGAGCAGCAGGTGCAACAGCCCTGCGCCCGAAGGAGGGCAGCATCCTCGGGGAGCCAGAGGCAGTGAGCTGGAGTAGAGGGGCCCCAAGGAGGACTCAGAGGGGTCACTGGAGGCCTCTTGGCCCAGGTTCTCGTGGGATTCCACTGTGTGCCAAGCAGAAATAAGAGGAAGGATGCTCTGGGGCACCGGAACCAGAAGTAGCCAACGACTGGAAGCAGACGTGCCTGGCGTATGGCCCCATCTGGGCAGCAGAGCCAGGTAGGGAGGAGGTGTGCGCGGTTTGAGGGGAAAATGGCACCACCGCCTCCACCAGGCCACTCGTGAGCATGTCCGTGACCATAGGCCGGTGTCGTCTGGTCCAGCAAAACTCCGTGTTACCAAAAGTCAGCCCCTCGGGGGACAGTGCAGCAGCCACGGCCGACGTCCCAAGAGGATCTGCCGCTGGAGTCTTCTTCCCTCCCTGGCTTTCGTGCAGGTCTGGAAGACGTCAGACGTGGCTCCACGATCCTCGCATGCTGGACTCAGTTTTCACCATTTGCTGCGTGACTTTTAGCAAGTCACCCCCACCCCCGGGCCTCTGTGGGCCACTTTGTTTGTGTCCATCTGTCCGTCTCCATCCTATGGCTACGCTGTCAAATCCATTCTCCAAAATAAGACGGCGACTTGGATTCCGACCGTTGACACAGGTAAAGACACGGAGCCTTAGAAAGAAGGAGAAACGTGTCACGGAAGGAGCTTAGCCCAGATCTGCCAGATGCCAGGGACCACGAGGCGCCCGAGGGCCAATCCTGAGACCCTCCCCAGCCAGTGCTGGCTACACGTGGGCTTGGCACTTCCCGAGAGACTCTGGCAGCTACCACGTGGCCCGGCAGCACCGCTCCCTGGCGTGTGCCCAGAAGAGTCAGAAGCCAGGACTCAAGCCGGTGTGCACATGCGCGCTTGCCAACGTCCAGGGCAGCCCCTGCTGGTGGCGGCCGGGCGGACACGACCCAAGAGGTCCTCACCAGGGGCGCCCAAGGGGAGAAATGCCAAGACCCACACAGTGGGGTAACATCCCACCGCGCAAAGGAGTGCGGAGCGCGGGCCGGTCGTCCCAGCACTGTGCGAGGCCGAGGCAGGAGGACCGCACGGTTGGCCCAGCACGGGCAACTTAGTAACTTGGCGAGACTCCGTCTTGAAATCCAAAACCCGGGTTGCGGTGGTACCCCAGTGCAAAGGCCCGGGAGCTGCATCCTGGGTGGAAAGCAAGAGAAAGCAAGCCTCGTGCGAGGCGAAAGAAGCCCGGGCAAGCTGGGCCACGCCGTGTGTGGTGCCACGGCCATGACGTGCCCGGCACAGATCAGTCCACAGAGACAGAAAACAGGTCAGTGGCTGCTGCGGCCCGTGGGAGAGGAGGGCAGGGTGGTTTCATCAGGGCCGGCTTTCCTCTCCAGGTGACGAAAATGTTTTGAAAGATGTGACAGTTGCACCACACAGTGACTGTCCTACATGTCGCCGGATCCTTCGCTTCGAAATGGTTCGTTTCGGGTCGTCTGAAGGGCCCCTGAGCTCAGCACTCTGGTAGGCCGAGGCAGGAAGACCGCAGATTCATGCCCAGCTTGTCACCCACTTAGCAAGGCCTGGTCTCAAAATCAAAAACAAAAATGGGCCCGGGGATGTAGCTTCATGTGGAAGCCTTAGGTTCAGTCTTCAGCACTACAAAAAAGAAAGGAAAGGAAAAGGAAGGAAAGGAAGGAAGGAAGGAAGGAAGGAAGGAAGGAAGAAAGAAAGAAAGAAAGAAAGAAAGAAAGAAAGAAAGAAAGAAAGGCACTCTCATTTCACCAATTCTTTTGCCTCAGTGAGGAGGCAGGCACATTACTGTTCCCATTGTACAGATGAAATACAGGTTCAGAGAAAGGAGACACTCTGCCCTGCGGTCTGGGAAAGCTGCACTGGGCCTGGGATCTCTCTGACCTTAGGCTGATTCCACTCCTCTGGCTGAGAAACCACACAGGTGACAGACACCTACGTGGAGTCACCACCCTCGGATACAGGTTACCCAGCGAGAGGGCAGCGAGCAGAGATCAGCTTGACCTGGAACATCTCTGTTGACCCAGCCAGGGAAGCCAAAAGGTGAGAGACTGACCCTTTTTTCAGATGGGAAACCTTCTCAAGTCCCTTCTACTCCTCCATACAACTTTTGAGGTTTTTTTGTCCAGTACTGGAGACTGAACTCTGGGCTGTCACTCTGAGCTACATTCCCAGTCCTTTTGTTTTGTTTTGTTTTTTCATTGTTCATTTTGAGACAGGGTCTTGCTAAGTTCCTAGGTCGCCCAGGCTGGGCTCAAACTTGCAGTCCTCCTGCTGCAGCCTCCCAGAGTGCTGAGATGACAGGCGTGCACCACCAGGCCCAGGTCTGGGCGCTCTGACGCTGATGCATCTGTGTCGTGCAGTCAAGCAAATGAGTGATTGTGTCAGTATCACAGAGTATGCAGAGTTCTGGTGGGGGGATTTCAAAAGCGCAGGTATAAGGTTCATTACATATTCCTGAATATGAACCGTAATATCAGGATAAACTCGGGCTGTGGGTTTTCAGTGGGCTGGAGCGCTCAGTGGCGGAGAGCTCGCCTAGCACGCACAGGCCTTGGGTGCTGTGTTAGTTACCTATCTCGTTGCTGGGACAGAGTGCCCGACATCCACAGTTTAAGGGAGGAAAGACCTAGGTAGCTCAGTTTCAGAAGGTCACCCACAGTGCGTTCGCGGGCAGCTGCCAATGGTGGACGCCCATGGCAGAGGCTGGGGAGCTGCTGGCCCCAGTGCAGACAAAGGCCACGGGACACGGGAGGAGGCGAAGTCTGCAGACTGGCTAGGCGAGGGCCTCCCAGAAGAAGCTGGAACAGGGTTTCTTCTTCCTCCCTGTACTTAGTTCAAGCTGCCAGGTGGGTGCCCCGGGGTGGCTGCTCCTCCTTCCTGTCCCTACAGTCAGGCACCGCCTCCCCATACCACACAGTTCCACATACATAAGGCTGGGGGGGGGGGCACTCAAAATCCAAACCATAGGAGGGGCCATCCACAACAACACACACACACACACACATGCACACACGCATGCACACACGTGGGAAGCAAGAAAACTCCCTAAGATTCCAAACAACATCAGGAAAACTCCGGAGCCAATCTGAAGAAGCTCAACCAGCTAGAAAACGGAGATAATTTGATTATTAATAAGGATAAAAGCAGCAACGTACCGGCACACCTCAATACTTAAGTGTGTGGGTTCGTAGAGAAAGAAGAGGGGAAATCTCATCGTTTACCTCTGAAACAGCACCCGTGGAGGATGCTAAGGGTCCGATTATTATTTTAAAATCTCGCAAAGGGGTTTAAGGGTATAGCAAGGTGGCCAGATGCTTGCCTAGTGTGTGAGGAGCACACGCTTCAGAGAGAAAAGACAGAAAGCCTCCTGTGGTTTGTACGACTGGTAACCAAGTGGCGGATGGGGGCTGTTACAGAGGTAACTCCGCGAGTAAAGGAAGAAGAAATGCCAGCGAAGCGTCGCCCGTCGTAGCTCTTAATAGACGAGCAGGTAGCGCCACACCCGCCCGTGGTTAGTGTCATAAGAGACATCATCCACAGCACGATTTACAGTAAGATGAGTCTGTCACCATGAGGTCACCTGGAGCCATATATATATATGGATTCATTTTACAATTTTCTCTCCTTTTGAGCATGTTGATTTCTATTAAAAGCCAGGTGTGGTAGTGCACACTTATAATCCCAGCACTCTGGGAGGCTGAGGCAGGAGGATCACACATTGGAGCCCAACCTTGGGCGATTTAGCAACTTAACATGACCATTTCTCAGAATAAAAAATAAGGGCTGGGGAAGTAACTCAGTGGAAAATCTTGGGTTTCATCCCAGGTACCACAATAAATAGCTTAATTAATTATTCTATTTTTTTAAATAAAGGTTGGAGGGATAACACAGCGGTCAGGGTGCTTGCCTAGCAAGAGCAAGGCCCCGAGTCAGATATGAACCAAGTGTGGCGGTGCATGCCTGTAATCCCAGCACCTGGGAGGCTGAGGCAGGAGAACTGCTGTGAGTTTGAGGCCAGCCTAGGCCACATAGTGAGTTCAGGACCAGCCTAGAATAGAGAGTCAGACCCTCTCTCAAAAAGGTGGGGGGTTGCAGGTGTATAGCTCAGTAGTACAGTGCCTGCCTAGCATGCATAAGGCCCTGAGTTCATTTCCCGTTCCCAATACCACCAAGAAAACAAATTTTTGTTCGCGAGGCACTGTGCACAGACCTGTGGTTCCATCGCTTCCACGGCCGAGGTGGTGCTCTCCCTTGCCCAGCATGAGCAAGGCCCTGAGTGACACCGCCAAAAACAGTTAAAGCCCTTGCCCCGTGTCGTCCCCTTGAGATGACAGCCACGGCAGCCAGAAGCCAGTGGGTGCGCGGTGAACGTTTCCCCACGGAGGGCCAACACCTGGCCCCGTACACCCCGCTCTCATTCCTGGCTCTCCCACATACCGCCAGGGGCCAAGCTCGGAGCATCTGAGCAATATCTCCGTCACCAATTACAAAACTCCCGCCTGCCCAGGCCTAAGACCAGGGCCTGGGAGATTAGATCTCACCTCTGCTCCTCTAGACATAAGCAAGTGGAGTCAGCTGCCACCCAGGTGCTGGCGGGGGTCAGCAGCTCAAACCACCACTGTCTCTTCCCTTTGGTGAACTAGGCTTCAGCTAATTCTTGGGCTGGCGGCTGAGGCAGGCGGGTGGGACGGCAGGAACCCAGGTTGCCCGCGCCCCGTTCCTGTTCACCTGTGGTTCCTCACTAGGCACTGTCCTGAGCATCTCACGTGGCTGGCCCGGGTCCCTCACGGCTCATGCCCGTGGAGCTGCTCGCCCAGTCTGGACAGGGACAAAACCTGAGCTGAAGATGAAGCCGGGATTGGAGATAGCCAGCAGCTAAGCACATAATGGAATCCAGGTGATCAGGAAACTTGTTTTGTCTTGTTTGGGGTGCCAGTGAAGAAATACAAGGCCTTGTGCAGGTCTGGCAAGTGCCCTAATTCTGGGGTACCTCCGCAGTCCAGCCACCTTTTATCGAAAAGCCCAGTAGCAGGTATTGTTTGCTTTTTCCCCCCACGGTACTGAGGAACAAGTCCAGAATGTTCATGCACACTGAGCTAAATCCTCACCTCTTTTTATTTTTGAGACAGGGTATCACAAAGTCACTAAGCTGCCCAGGCTGAGTTCAAACTTGTGATCTTCTTGCCCCAGCCTCTCAGAGCGCTGGGATCACAGGCCTGTGCCACTGTGTCCACCTCGAGTATTTTTAGCTCTGTGACTCAGATCTGCCATTACAGTGTTCAAGCAGCCAGAATGGAAATGATGTATTCCAATACATCTTTACATAAATATTATAGAATAACATAAGGAATATTATGCAGCCACAAAAAGAATAAGGTAGGCTAGTATGGTGGCACACTACCAGAATCCCAGCTAGTCAGAAGGCTGAAGCAGGAGGATCTAAAGTTTGGGTCAGCCTGGAAAACTTAGTAAGATCCTGTATCATAATGAAAAAAAGGCCTCGAGCTCTAGCTCAGTAGTAGACTGTTCAGCTCACGCGTGTGAGCCCTGGATTCAATCCCCAGTACACAGAGGCAGGCAGACGGGAGGGCAGGGGAGAGGAGGAAAGGGAGGGAAAGGGAAGTGTCCCACCTCAGGCCCCAATTCCACACTGTAGTTAAGACAGCCAGTAGTTCCTCTTGATCCTCAGGAACTTTCTACTTTCTCGTGGCCATGGGTTTCTTCCAAACTCATCATATTCTGAATCTTTCATAAAATTTAGAAGTCCTAGGGGCTGGAGGAACAGCTCAGTGGTTAAAGCAGTGCTAAATCAAGCACTAAGTACCCGAGTTCGATTCCCCAGCACCACATCAGATGGACGTGGTAGCGCAACCTGTCATCCCAGCACTGGGGAGGCTGAGACAGGAGGATTGCTGTGAGTCCAAGGCCAGCCTGGGCTCCGTAGTGAGTTCAGGACCAGCCTGGGCTCTCTCTTTTTTACTTTGTCTCAAAAAAGAAAAAATACTATAAGTCTTTATGGAATTTTATTAAACCCAGATTTTATTTTTATTAGTAAGTAACAGGAGAATCACACAGAGATGAAAAAAGACGAATAGCGATCAAAATGCTTCTACTACTGGTTGCTATGTGTTAGTCAACTTGTTAAAAGCACTAAAGGCTCGGGCATTGTGGCCTACACCTGTGGTCCTAGGTACCTGAGAGGCTGAGGCAGGAAGACTGCCCAAGCCATGAATTTTAGGCTAGCCCTGGACAACATAGAGGACTCCGTCTCAACACAAGCAAACACCAACTGGCTCGTGGGAGCTGCGGGAGCCTGACCTGTGTGGGCAGCAGGGGGCAGCTACGGCTCACCTCTCTCAGGCCCTCGCATCCCGGGTCACGGACCGCCGTCCCCAGAGAACAGTGCACAAGCTGGGGCCTGCACCGTGGCTGTTCAGGTTGGGCCGGCGCTGAGGTCTGTGATGGTCCTGACCCGAGTCCAGAAGGTTCCAGGGTAACAGTGTCGTTAAAATCCAGACTGGTTGTGACGACTAGGCTCCGTGTTGTGGTGCTTATGCTGTTCAGGATATGTGTTTGCTGCATGACTTAGTTAAACTTCTATAATTTCTGTGTCTTCCGCTAATTCTGTTCATTGCACCGAGTGTAAAGGCGCTATGAAAGGCTCCGGGGTGCTGTAATTCTCCGTGCTTTGAAATTCTGTAATTTCCCATGACCCCAAATTGTTACGGCTTTCTGTAACCAGGTTGTGAGTAACGTTGTGATCAACTGTACCCAGTGAATTCCTGGTATCAAGGCATGTGCCACCACAGCCGGCTGCTTGCTGTTGCTTAGCTGTGTTTCACATGTGTTGGAGACTTTTCAGAAAGACAGACAGCGTGAGTCAGCCAAGGGCGGTCCTGCTAGAGGTCCTGACACCGCTGGTGCACTCCAGGTACCGCTGGCCGTTGGTGGTTGGCACTGCCAGCTCCCGCTCTCCGAGGCTGCCGGCTGCAGCCATGCAAGGCCATCTTGTGCTGGACACTGTCAGCGCCTGCTGACTGCTGGTCCCTTCTGCTGCTGGCCTGAGGAGCTCTTCAGGGGTAACAATTTCTAGTATTTTTTTAAGCTCACTCTTACTTGTTTTTATCTTGGTGGTATTAGGGATGGAGCCCAGAGCCTTCATACTCAGCTACATCCCAAGCCTATTATTTAGTTTTGATTTTGACAGGGTCTTACTAAGTTGCCCAGGCTGGGCTCAAACTCGCAACCCTCCTGCCTCAGCCTCCCAGAGTGCGGGGGATTGCAGGCCTGCACCCCTATGCCTGGCTCAACTCACAGTTCTGGAAGTTTCAACCCACCCTCTCGGAGAAATAAATCTTGAGCAGACTTACAGAATCACGAGAGTGGTTTTATTTAGACAGGAGGTGTGCCACAGCACAGGGGACCGGTACCTCAGCGGGAGCCCTCCCAGGCAAACAGAGGGTGGAGTGGGCGTGGAGGTGACCGGACTGCAGCTCAGGTGTGACTGGCCCAGACTTGAATCTGCTGACCGGTCCGACCTCAGTTCTGCTGCATGGTTTAAATTCAGGGCCCACAGCCATCTTCTGGGGCAGTGAGGGGCACCCAGGACAAGGGCTGCTGCCACGGCTTCATTCATACATGTTGCGTCCGTCCAGTCAGAAAATGGAGGCCGAAACCACCAGCTACCGGGAATTGGTGGGGACTGGTAGCTGTGGGCCCGGATCGCACCCTCCCTGATCTTAGCTGCCGTTGGTCCCCCAGCAGGAGGATAGTCCGGAGGGCAGGAGCAGGGGAGGGGCACCTCAGCCACAGCCTAAAAGTGGCCACGAGGTCACCCTAGCGTGGTGGGAGGCAGCCGAGGCAGCTGTCCTGGTCCCTTCTGGTGGCAGGCTGGGGGTGGGGGTGAAAGGGAACATAAGAATGTGGGGGTGGAGAGGGCATGACAGCCCTTAGATAAACCTCACCCCTCTCTGGCCAAAGCAAACAAAAAGGAGGGGAGACGGTGCTTCTCATCTGACTCAGTGTTACATCCTACTGTGTTTTCTCTTAATTCAGTTTCTTTTTTCCGGGAACTGGAGATTGAACTGAGGGCCTCTGTACTTAACTACGTCTCTAGCCCTTTATTTATTTATTTATTTATATGTATTTTGAGACAAGGTCTCACTAAATCACCAAGCGGCCCAGGGCCTGAACTTGGCGATCCTCGTGCTCAGCACCTCCAGAATGATGGGGCTTCCGGAGGGTGCTACCGGCCTGGCTGAACTCAGCTTTTAAGCTAGACACTGAGAACGTACGGTCAAGTTTTCAGGCACCCAAGGCACAAATGGGTTTTTACCACAAAATCTATTAGACAGTCATGAACCGCCTTGAAGTCACTGCAAGACAAATATCGGGCAATTCATCAGGCGAACCCTATTACTCCCAGGTTCAATCCTCAGGTGCTACAAAAAACAAAAATAATTTTTCAGAAACAGCAACATAGTGGGGGATGCCATCTTATGAAGCATCCAGAAGAGGCCACTCCGAAGAGACAGTAACAAGGTTAGTGGCTCTCAGCTGTGCGGGAAGGGGAACGGGGAGTGACAGCTGATAAGGACAGGATTTCCTTTTGGGGTGATGAAACTTTTGGAACTAGACAGAGGTGACTGTTGCACAATTCTGTGAGTAATAAGCCACAGAATTGTACACTTTAAAATGGCTCCAGAGCTGTTCACCACTAGGCAGACACTTTCAGGAAGAACATGGTGGCTTGCAGAAGAAGCGGCCGCCGACTTATTTTTGTGGTACTGAGGATTGAGCCCCAGACCTCTACTCTGAGCTATATCCTCAGCTCTTTTTTTTAATGATTATTTTTAAGACAGGGTCTCACTACGTTGCTAAATGGCCCAGACTGGGCTAGAGCTTGTGATTCACCTGTTTCAGCCTCCCGAGTGCTGCGATAACAGGCATGTGCCACCATGCCCTGTTTATATGGTGCTGGAGAATCCAACCAGGGGGCTTACACCTGCTGGGCACACACTGGAACTCTGTGCTATACCTCCGGGTCCGGTCTTCAACCTTTTTGATACCAAGGTCCCTTTTAGTTGAAGACCATTTGGGGGGTTCAGGACGGGCAAGCAGGCACTTGTTGGAGGATAGCCGTGGGAAGGGAGCAAAGCTCCCCCTCCTGCCAGATCAACTATGACCTATCAGAACCTGGAAGCGAGGCTTCATCCCTGCTCACCCCCTGCTCCGTGCTGGCTGCCAGGTCCTTTCACTACCTGTGGCCCAGGGGTGGTGACCCTGCTTTAATTTTTTAATTATTCTTTTTATGAGGACACTGCATTCTTTTTATTGCAATACATAATCGTAACGATCAGCTTGTGAAACTGGTTCATGTATGTGTTACATCTTGATCGGGCTGTTTACTTCCCTCTTCCCCTCCCACCCTCATCCCTCACATTTCCCATTTCTCATCACAGTCAGTTTTCTTCCATCTTTTTTATTCGGCTCTGTCACTTCTTCATGGTTTGGTCTTCGCTATCACAGAAACTGTTCGATATTTAATGTTCTGTGTCTGGTTCATTTCGCTTAGCATGACGTCTCAAGGTGCATCGGTTTTTCTACAAATGACTCCGACGTATCTTTATGACAGAGTAATACTTCGTTGTGTAAATATACCACATCCTTTGCATCCATTCATCTGCTGATGGACAGATCAGCTGCTTCCAAGTCTTAGCCACTGTAAGTGGTGCTGCTGTAAACACGAGTGTGTGTTGTAGGGACTCTATCGCTGCAGTGACAAAATACTCAACATCCACAGTTTAAGAGAGGAAAGATTTATTTAGCTCACAGTTTCAGAAGGTTTCACAGAGTCCGATCTTGGGCCAACTGGCACCAGTGGCGGTACATGATATGGCAGAGACAGGCTGGACAGCTGCCCACCCGGCTGCAGACGGAAGCCAAGTGAGCAAACACATGAGCTTCCCCGGAAGAGCTTAGTTCAGAGCTCCCAGCTGCCCCCCACCCTGGGTGCCCTTCCCTCATTTCCTGGTCCACAAGTCAGTAACAAAAACACCTGAAAGCTCTGCCCTGGGCAGCACCCCCATCTCAACAAGTTGATACAATCCCTCCAGTCAAACCCCAAACACCCACCCCTTCCTGCCACACTCTGCCTCCCCATAACATACAGTTCCAAATATATGAGGGTTTGGGTGGACACTCAAGATCCAAACTATAGGAGTATGCATGTTGTCACTGTTGTGATAACTCTCTTTGGGGAAGATCCCCAGAAGAGATGGATCCAATAGGATATCTATATTCAGTTTTTTGGAGACTCTCCATACTGCATTCCACAATGGTTGTACCAGTTTGCAGTGCCACCAGCAATGTAGGAGAGTTTCTTTTTCTCCACAACCTCACCTGTATTGTCTTTTGAGTTCCTGGAATCACCTGGGGTGCTCTCCTTCCCTGCTACAAATAATACACCTGTTATCTCCTGCTTGCGCTTGACTGACTCTGATCTGTCTGTGGATGAAGCCATTGTTCAGTTACATACTCACTAAAAATAATGTTGCGGAGGTCTTGGTGGCACATGTCTGTAGTCCACACACTCTAGGAGGCTGGGGCAGAAGGGTCTCAAGTTCAAGCGCAAGGGGCAATTTAGTGTCCTATGGAGACCCTATCTCAAAATAAAAAATAAGAAAGCAGAAGACGTTTCTTAGCGTGAAAGCACTGTGTTCAATCCTCCATGCCACAATAATAATAATAATAATAATGATGATGATGATGTTGGAGGGAAAGAGCTCAGGGGCACAGAACTACTGGAGAGGCTGAGGCCAGAGGATGGCAAATTCTGTCACCGGCTAGTAGGTTCTTGCTTCAGTGATAACAGAAATTAGAATTGAGACCAATTTATAGGAAAAGGCTTCGACTGGAAAGGAAAGAGAAAATGGGAAGAGGATGTAGCTTGAGAAAAAAGCTGAAGAGGCCACGCCTGTGACAGAGATCAGGCGGGCCCATTAACAAAGAAAAGGGGCACGCTTTCATGGGGCTGCCAGGTGGCCTATGATCTGGGTGACTGCATCTCGGATCTGATTCAGCAAGGCGGCTCCAGAGAAGTCCTCACAGCCCTCCAGCGCCCATCTTAGCTACCTCTTCGGTGCTGGGTTAGATTATTCATCATCCACAAATGAAGGGAGGAAACTTTGATTTTAGCTCTTTGTTTCAGAAGGTCTCAGCCCATTCATGGGCAGCTGGCAGTGTGGAAGCACACGGCAGAGACTAGCTGGAGAAAAGCTGTTCACGGCATCCCAACAGGAAGCAGAGTGAGTGAGGATGGCGGAGCTCCTGCACGCCCTTCCAGGTCAGGCTCCAGCCATCCACTCCTCCGGGTCCAGCCCTGAGTATCTGCACTTTCAAGACAGGCTCTCCCTCTCGACAGCACCTAGAATCCATAGATACTCTACAACATCCAAACACATGAGGACTCGGGGGACATTTCAGATCCAAACCGTAACATCCCTTCGTATGGTTCGTCCTGCTGGGGATGAGGGTAGCGAGGAGGGAAGACTCCCCAGCTATGTGCATTCGCTGCTGGAACCCAAGGTGACTGCGGGTGTAGAGCAACGAAGGGAAACATCTAAGTGCCCGTCCTGGGAGGATCTGGAGCAGAAGGTTGTAAATAATGGCAGCCGATGTCCCTCCCTACAAATCTGGTGTCTCGGTGTATGTCTCTGACAGTGTCCCCAAGACTCCTGCCAAGTCGAGGGCCCAGAAAGTCCATGTCACTGTTATCTGAAGGGCGCTGGGAACTCGGCAAACTAGTCTTATCTGTAGAAGCTGCCTTCCTGCCTGCGTGCTAAGTCAGCGGTCCCTTGGGCTGCCCATCCCATGATGGAACAGAACACACTAATGATGTCACTGAAATATAGTCTATAAGGACCCTCTGGGTGCAGAACAGAGAGCTGAGGAGGGCTGTGGTCCAGTCAGCCACCACAGGACACGGGGGATTTCTAGGAACTCCCACCAGACTGCCACCAGTGGACCTGTTCAGGGTTTCCTGTCTGGCCCGCTGCCATCAGATGGTGATGGTGAATCCACCACTGAACTTTTCCTTTCTTCCTTTGTGGTATGGGGGATTGAACCTAGGACCTTGGCATGAAGCTACATCTTCCCTACCACCCGCCTTTTTATTTTTATTTTGAGACAAGTTGTTGCTAAGTTGTCCAGCCTGAGCTCAAATTTACAATCCTCCTGGCTCAACCGCCCAGAGTGCAGAGACTACAGGTGGGCCACCAGGGCCAGGTTGGACCCTGCTCTTTGTCAATAAGCTCAATCTGTTCTCTACTATTCTGCGTATGCCCTCTAACTAGTTGTAATGAACTCTGTCTCAAACACAACATCTGGATGCTTTTTTCAGGTTCTTGGCGGCCTACTCTACTGCCCTGGCTGGGGCAGAATATTTGTCCTCAGTATTGAAGGAAGATGAGATATTTAGGCTAATAAATCTTGCACTGCCAGCTTTTGGACAGATCACTGCCTAAACGATTAGCCTATGTGCAGAGCTGAACAGGCATCTGACCCAAAATTTTAAAATAATAAAGGGGACAAGATGAAGGCAGAGGTGTCAAGTTTTATCCTGCTTTCAGTGACATTCTAGGCCTAAGTGAAGAGCTATTGTTTTATAGCAAAAGCAGCTTTAAGTCTCGGACTGCCTTAGAACAAAACACAAATTGTGAGTGTGAGAAAAGGCTCTCAGGGGTTCACCTGTCCAAACAAGGACGGACACGGGAGGCGTGGGGAACAGAAACATGAAGCTCTTATTTTCCCTCTGCAAAGAGGGTGAGCTTTGGGGCCAAGCAGACAGAGAGACCACAGGCAGGAACACAGCAAATGGAGATTTTTACCTGGGGGGGGAGGGGGGCCCCAAGCTCAGTGAGATCTAAGGTGACTGGCTTCCAGTCAAGCAGGCCACCTGGGCGTGGCCTTCGTTTTCCCTCGCCCACTTCCTCTGTCTCCTGACACACTTCTGGGGTAGAACCCTTGAAATTGCGCCATCTCCCTTATCATATAAGAATGTGCCATGTCACCATTAGGTGTCGCTCACCGTGAGGTGAGGGCCTGAGAGTTTATCTCCTTTCCATCTTTGATGGTTCTCAACAGTTGGTGGTGTACTCAGTGGCAGAGTACGTGCTCACCATGCACAAGGCCCTGGGTTCAAACCCCAGCGCCAAAAATAAGTAAGCTGAAGGACTGAAGAAAAAGAAAAGTTTCTAAGTAAAGGTTGATCTTATGTTAGGTGAGTTTTACCCTCCAAAAAAGTGTCTGCAGTCAGTGATTTCTACAACCCCAGCACGCTGGGAGGCTGAGACAGGAGGGCCCCAGCATGCAATTCAGCCACTCGGTGAGACCATGTGTCAAAGGTAAAATAAAAAAGGTCTGGGAATGCAGCTCATTGGGACTGATCCTCAATAACACACACATACACACACACACACACACACACACACACACACACACACACACACACATCTGTTTACGAAACTGACCTCTGATTCGTGCTTTTTTTTCTTAACATAACCAAGATCTGAGTAAAAAAACAAAGGCACAGGGACTGGGGTGTATGTCAGTGGCCAAGCACTTGACTAGCATTTGAAAAACCCTGGGTTAAGTCCTAGCACAGCAAGGAAAGCTAAAACAAACAAAAACAGATGCACAAAAATCTTAGAGTTCCACAGAGAATGCGTTTTATCATTATTACTGTCAAGATCATTATTATGATATATATTTTTTGAGACAGGTTCTCTCACTGTGTATCCCAGGCTGGTCATGAACTCACTATGGAGCCCAGGCTGGCCTTGGACTCACAGCAACCCTCCTGCCTCAGCCTCCCAAGTGCTGGGATTACAGGCATGCGCCCCCACACCCAGCTTTATGTGGTACTGGGGAATCGAACTCAGGGCCTTGTGCTTGCAAATCAGGCACTTTCACCATTGTGCCACTCCTCCAGCCCCCTATTATGATTACTATTAATGCTGCTAGAGTAATATTTTGGGGTGCTGGGATAAAACCAATAGTCTCAGGTATAGTAGGCAAGTGTTTTACCACAAAAATCACACATCCCAGCCCCATACTGAATGTTTTTTACTTTTTTTTTTTTAGCAGTTTCAAGCATTTACCGCACTCCTACAAGGCTTCTGTGTTAATGTCACTGGCAATAATAAGCATATATTTGGGGTTTCATTCCTCTCATGCTGAAAATGTTTTGGCGATAATATAGAAGTGGATACCAGACTTTCAGACAAGACAGTGGCCCAGTGAGAATCCCCGTCAGAGGGCTGGAGGAATAGCACAGCAGCACGGGCTAGACCCTGGGTTCAATTCCCCCATACCACATAAACCAGGCATGGTGGTGTGTGCTTGTAACCTCAGCATTCAGGAGCCTGAAGCAAGAGATTTGCTGTGGGTTCCAGGCCAGCCTGGGCTACATAGTGAGTTCAGGACTCAGCTTGGACTGCAGAGACCCTGTCTCAACACGCCCCCCCCCCCCCCCCATGGCTCCTCATAGGTTCATCCAGAAAAGTAAAGTATAGTTTAAAAACTATCTGTTCAACTTAGTTTAGAGAAAGAGAAGAGTTTCGGGAATTGAAAGGAGGCCACAGGAAAGTGAGAAGCCTTCAAGAAACATCAGAGGCTTAACATCACGCCAGCCAGCATGGATAGTCGCCTCAGACCACCAGGGAAGAACAGTGAGGAGCTGGCAGCCACAGACACTGGGGAAGCCCGGACAGCTGAGAGCCAGGAATAAGTAGCAGCCAGGCAACTCTGGCCTCCAAGAGAAGCAAGCCTGCAAGCAGTGTAAACCCCAAATGCACTGTGAGCTTCCCCTGGAAAAGCCCTCCCTGCAACTCAGAGCACCTCAGGAGAAACCCTTCTCAGCAGCATCAACCAAGCAGGTGACAGTCAGGAGTCATTTGAAAAAGAGTTCTAGTCTAGGCTGTTTTAGATAGAAGAAACCACAGACAGGATGCACAACAGGGATTTGGGGGACACTCTTAACCACTGCTTGGGAAAGAACTGGTACGTGAGACAGTCACAGAGAAGGGAGAACAGGCTGCCGGCCTCCTGAACAGCTCAGGCTATAACGGGAACTGGCCACAGAGGGCAGAGAGCCCTGTCCACAGAGTGGGCAGGCCAGGACAGATGAGAGGTTGGCTGAGGGCTGTGTATGGAGGAGTTGTGTCGGTGGTGATTGGACAGATAGGCTTCCTCACTGCTACTCCCACCACTGAACTCAGGAGGCCACTGGCTCCCCCACACACCCTCCCACACATTCAGAGGAACACCTGGACTTCACTCAGACTTGACCACTGAAGTGCACTCCCTCAGGCAAGGCACATTTCTACAGATTCAGGCAAGGGAAGGGCTGGGAAGATCTCATCAACAGACAGACAGCAAAGACTTAGCAGGGAACCACAACTGGCCAATTCATTGCTATTCTCCTGTCCCCCCGTATCTGGTGGACGGTGGCCACCAACAGTACAGGACAAGGAAACAGACCACTTGTCCACATAACTCAATACAGTGAAAAATTCTGGATTCAATCTCAATTACATTGTTTTAGGGACAGGGTTACGGGGTTTTGGTTTCTTTATTTGGTTAGGTTTTCTTTCACCCTCACTGGTCTGCAATCCTCAACAACAGAATCGTGAGAAAACAAGGCAATAAGACACCTCCAAAAACACCTACCTCCCCTGAAACAGTGGAAGTCAGAAAAGAAAGTCAAAACAGGAAAGCAAGCAATCAGCTCAAATAAGACGTACTTAAACAAATTAAAGACATGACTGACAAGCTTAGAGAGGGATCTATTAAACAAGTAATGGTCTACATTGATTTAAAAAAACTTTACTGAGTTTCTAGAAGACACAAACAAAAAGCCAACTCAAGTAAACAAGGCAAAGCAAGACATGAAGGAACATTTTGGTATGAAAGTTGTAAATCTGAAAATAAATCAAGCTGAAACTCAGGCCATGAAAAATGCTGTTGAAAGCAAGGGAAGCCAGCTCACATATTGTGAGGACAGAATTTCAGACTCTGAAGGCAAGACTGATGGAAGAAGTAATGTATTCAGGGATAACCTCAAAACAACAAGACGCCAAGGTGGCTGGATATAACAGCTGCTGGATGACTCAAGTAGAGCCTAACTCAGAATTACGGGTGTGAGCGAAAGAGCTGAAAACAACACAAAAGGCAGAAAGAATTTACTCACGGAACGCATGGCAGAAAATTTCCCAGTCGAGGGGAAAAATTAATAAGCAGGCACAAGAGGCATCTAGAACAAATAATCTCGATCAAGGGGAAAAAAACCTTATCATGTCACATCAAAATCTCAGAAATTTGACACAAAGAGAGAACATTAAAATCTATAGGAGAAAAACAGCCATTATTCTACCAAAGTGAACCCATCCAAATAACTACAGATCTCTCAATATAAATCATAAAAGCCAGGACACCCTGGATTGAAATCTTTCAATCTTTAATAGAAAAAAAGGGTCAACCCAGGTCATTGTATCCAGCACAATTTTTCCTGATATTCGAAGAAGTAAAAAATATTTTACAACAACAACAACAAAAAAGCATAAAGAAATTTATGACCGCTACACCAGAATTGCAGAAAATACTTGGGGGAATCTTAGAGACAAAGAGAATAGAGCACCAAAGAACTCACAGGAAAGTAGACATCAAAAAGGAAAGTATAACAAGAAGAAGAAGAAGAAAGAACCAAGACAGAAAAAAATAAAACAAGATAATGACAGGATTCAGCAAATATCTTACAGCAATCACTCTCAATGCTGATGGTTTTAACAGTGAAGACACAGACTGGCAGATTGATTCAAAAAATAAGACCCGAAGATTTATTGTCTGCAAGAGACACACTTCACCCATAAACAAGCACACAGACTGAAGGCAAAAGGATGGAAATTAATATTTCACGCTCCTGGAACCTGAAAACAAGCAGGGTAGCTGTACTAGTTTCAGATGCAGCAGATTTCAAACCAAAACAGATCAGAAAAGATCAAGATGGACAGTATATACTGGTAAAAGGAACAATTCGACAGAAGAGCTCACAATTCTGAATATATATGTACCCAGTGATGGTGTATCCTTTATTGGGTGCATATATGACGTTAAAGGTCAAGTAGACCCCCCCAAGACAATCGTAATACAGGACTTTAATACTCTACTCTCATCAATAGATCAACCAGACAAAAAAATTAAGAAATACAAGAGTTAAACCACACCATGGAACAAATGGACTTAACAAATATTTACAGAATGTTTCATCCAAAATCAACAGAATCTACCTTTCTCTCAGCCGGACAGGGTGCCCAACCAAGAGTGGACCATGACCAAGTTCCCCAAAAGTCCTAACTTAAACAAAATTATGTTACGATGTTAAAAAATTGTTCATCCATAAGTAATAATAATTTCCCTAAGCTTTCAACAAGACTAAACTTACAACAAAATCTCTCCCTAAATAGTTTCTAGCTTGGATAAGCTTCTTATTACGAAGATTCCCTGCAAGTTTGTTACTCTTTCACTTCTGTATGCTGTAGACTTTTGTAATAAACGATTTCAAGGCTGTCCATCACGTGGCCATCCTTTTCTATAACCTTGCTTGGAATTAGGTGAACCACCCACCACAAAGACTTTATAAGCCCTCTCCTTTTATTCACTCAGGGTCACACAGATTTTTCTGGCACAAGCCACCATGTGGGTGGCGGGATAGTCCTGTATCTTGATTGTGGTGATAGTCACATGGATCTAGATATGACACATTTTCCCAGGACAAATTCTGGACCATAAGCCCAGCCCTCGACCCAAGTTCCTTGTGTGGCCCTGAGGCAGCCTCTGGCTGCCTGTCTGTGCCAGCAATCCCCCCACTAGCGCCTTCCGGAGCCTGGGGTAGGGATGATTCATCACCATGGGATCCTCAGCCCGCCACAGCTGCCCAGACACAACCCAGCCTAGGTGTGTTGGCGCGTGGGTGCCTGAATGCATGCGTGCATGTATATGCATGCTTCCGAGTACAACCCCAAATTGACCCCACAGCCTTCTTCAGTCAGGTTTTTCATGTCTTCTTAGCAAACCCTCCTGAACACCCAGTTAGGCCCAAAGCCTAAACCCAAGAAGACTCAACATCTCCTAGTCTGGGGGAGACGGACTAGCCTGAGAAACCTCTTGCCATCTGACAATGGTGTCAAAAGGAGGAGCCTAGGCAAAGCAGGGAGGAGGTATTTAGGAGTCTTCTTGGAGGAGGGGGCCTGCTCCAAAAAACGCACCCCTAAGGAAATGCCTGCTACCTGTGACCTCTTGAAAAGAAAGCAGTATGTTCAAGGCCAGCCTTGGCTACACAATGAGTTCATACCAGCCGGGACACAGAGCAAGACCTTGTCTCCGGAAAAAAAATTTAAAAAGAAGAAGAAGGAAGAGGAAGCGAAGAAAGCCTCAGCCGTTGCCTCAGATCCCAAGTGTCTTTTGTCCTAAGGATCCAGCCAAACCCCTCGGCACTGAGCTACATTCCCATCCCATAGTTTTTCAGTTTTGAATTTGAGACAAGGTCTCACTAAATTGCCCAGACTTGAGATCCTCCTGCCGCAGGCTCCCAGAGTGCACATGCGTGCGTGCGTGCGTGTGCGTGTGTTGCTGGAAATCAAAAGGCTCAAACCCATAGCAGACAAGCTCTCTACCACTGAGCTACATCCCCAGCCCCAAGCATTAAAGGAAATTAAGGCTGCCCACCTACGCAGCCTGTGAATTTCTAAGTCTATAATCTCACTGAGACTGCAAACCTTTCCTCTTCAAGGATCATAATTACTCTGTTCCTGACTTCGACTCAAGCAATCTTTCCACCTCATCCCTCCAAGCAGCTGGCACTATCGGAGCATCATACGACCTCTGCTGGGCTGCTGCTTGGGAAGCCCCAGGGAATAATGGAAACAAGGATTGGGCGGTTTAACACCCCCCCCCCTTCCCCAAGTTCCAGCTATGTAACCTTAGGCTAGTTACATAACCTCTCTGAGCAGCCTCCTCCTGGCTAAAATAGAGGTGAATGGGTGGCCAAAAAAAAACCTGCCAGAGCCCACCACCACCCCAGTCACCGGGAGGGCGAGAAGGGCAAGCCCAGAGTTCATGTGGCTGAGTGAAGGTCATCCCAAACCAGGTGGACACCAAGGGGGTGGGTCTCACATAAGCACCACAACCTTGGCATCCTGGGAGATCTACCCTGGAAGGCACAGGGCCCGGACTCAGGCAAGACAAACGAAAAGATGTGATCAGATTTCCAGGTTTTCCCTTCGGCCTCTAGTTCTAACACATCCAGTACAGCACCACAGCTGATCACTCGTATTCATCGTCACGTTTTTGCACTCACTTTGATCTCTTAAGATACTGCATTTAGGGCTGGGGGCAGAGCTCAGCAGTTAAAGCACGTGCTTAGCAAGCACAGGCCCTGGGTTTGATTCCCCAGCACCATTTAAACTAAGCTTGGTGGTGCCTGCCTATAATCTCAGCACTCGGGAGGCTGAGGCAGGAGGATTGCTTTGAGCCCGGTCTATGTAATGAGTTCAGGATCAGTCTAGACTGCAGCACAACACCCTGTCTCAAAACAAAGAATAAAGTTAAATTAAAACGACACTGCACTTTAAAATTTTAAAAATGATGTATCTCTCTGGGCTAGGTGGCACAGGCCTGTAATCCCCGCACGCTGGAATCTGAGGCAGAAATATGGCAAGGTGGAGCCCATCCTGGACTACTTAGGGACTTACTGGGACTTGTCTCAAAACCAAAGGGGAAAAAAAGAAAGAACCAGGGATGGGGATATAGCACCAAAAAAACAAAGAGGTAAAAATAAAGTTTAATTATGTCAAGAGAATGGGAAGACAGCCGCCGACTTGGAGAAAGAGTTGGCAAAAGGCACATCTGGTAAAGGGTTGGAATCCAAGATACACAAAGAACTCAATAATAGTCTAGAAAACAATCTGATTCGAAAAAAATAAAACCAATAACCTGGTCAGGCCCCTCCCCAAAAATGACATGCAGAGGGGCCCATGAAAATGCTCGGTAGCAGACAGCATCGGGGGATTACAGATCAAACCAATGAGATATTACTAGACACCGACCGGAAACGCCCCTCCACAACCCAGGAGGGGAGGGTACAGAGCACTGGGGCAGCTCCTTCAGAGCTCATGGGGTGCAAAGGGGCGCGGCCCATTGTACAGACAGCTTGGCACAGAGCACAATCTTATCACAACAACCAGCAGTTGTTCTTTGTTACGAAAAGAGGTGAAAAGTTAAATCGCGGTGAAAACCTAAACACGTATGTGGATAGCAACTTTCATAACAATCACCAACACGTGGAGGTGACCAGCGCGTCTTTCAATAAGTAGCTGGGTGGATCACACGAAAACTGTGGCACATCCAGACCATGGAATATGATTCGGCACTAAAAAGAAATGCGCTATGAAGTCATGAAAGGACATGGAATTACATTATATCTACATGATACAGTAAGAGAAGTCAGTCTAAAGCTAGACCAGTGCACTCCAGCACTCTGGGAAGCTGAGGCAGGAGGATTGCCAAGTCTGAGCCCAGCCCTAGACAACTTAATGGCTTAGTGAGACCCTGTCTCAAAGTCGAATATAAAAAAATAGGCCGGAGATGTAGCTCACTGTGACTCAATCCCTAGTACCACCCTCTTCCCCAAACATGTCAGTCTAAAGAGGCTACGAACTGTGGGATTCCAACCCTAGTACACTGTAGGAAACGCGAAACTGTGGATGCAGAAGAAAGACCAGGGGTTGCCGAGAGTTAAGGGAGAGTCAGAGCTGAGTGTAGTGGGACAAGACTGTAATCCCAGTTACACAGGAGGCCGGCGGACGGAGGAAGGTCTCAAATGTGAGGCCAGCCAGAGCAATTTGGCAAGAAAAAAAAAAGAAGTTGGGGGCTATAGCTGAGAGCTCCCTGGATTCAACCTCCTCAAAACAAAACAAAACAGAAAGATTTTTTTAAAAATACTTACATAGACTGCAGAACCAAGAGTACCCCACGTAAACTAGTGTAAGCTGTGGACTTTCGGAAATAGTGGTCATCCGCGGATGGGCGTCAGTTATAACAAATGCACCACAATCTGGTAGGAGAGGTTGATGGTGCAGGAGAGGGGAAATCTTGCGGCGGGGGACATCTACGTACCTTCTGCTCAATTTTGCCTTGAACCTAAAACTGTTTTTTTTTTAAAGTCTTAAAAAGCCAATTTGTCTTGATGGCTGAGATTTTTAGCTGCACACAAGGAAGTTGCCTCACACTGGTCTGTGCCCTAGGTGGAGACACGGCCCACACCCTCCATGTGGTCCCACCAGGAAGAGTGCTCGGAAGAGGATTCTGCCCCTGGTCAGTAGATCCCATTCCCCTGGGCCCAGGGTGGCCTACTTCCGGTGCCCAGTTTTGTGCTAGATCCCCAGAAAGAGAATACCTGATAGCCGAGCAGGTCCCAGCGGTGACTCCCTGGGGAATTCCAGGTCTGGGTCAGTCTGGGTTTCCCCGGGCCTGATTCATGCCACTGTCTGGCCTATGGGTCTCCTGGAAACACCTTGGGACAGAGGCTCCCAGAGAAGCAATTTACATTACAGAGCCCACCCTACCTGAATAATAAAGCGGAGACGGCCCATTCAGAGGCAGAACCAACCACCCAGGGGAGGAGAAGGACCCCTCACTGCTAACCCAGGTGAGTCCAGAAAAAGACTAGAGTATCCAGGTGTTCAGGCCCAGTTCCTGCTCTCAGTTTCCATCTGCTGGCTTGGAGTCAGAGGCTGAACCTGGATGATGCTGACACTTTCTGGTCTACGTGGGCTTGCAGCAAAAATAATTCCTCCCAGGAATGGTGGTATGTGCTTGTAATACCAGCTACTAGGCTGCGGCGGAGGAGCACAAGGTTGAGCAACTTGGACAAATTAGCGAGATCTTGTCTCAAAGTGAATTTAAAAAGGCCAGGGGTGTATGTCAGGACGAGAGGGGATGGGGTGGGGAAATCCTGTTCTCCGCACCTACCGGGTTCCCAGCAGCCATCCTCTAGCTGAGCTCGGAGTGTCGACAGCCCAGAAAGCAGAAGCACAGGCCCAACTGCTGTCTGCTTTTCTCCGCTTGCTATAATTCCAGTCTCAAATGTCCCCCAGATGCCATGTGTGATGTATTTGGTCTGTATCCCATAACACTACTGGGAAGGGTGCCAGAACCTTCAAGACAGGTGACTCAGTGGGGGAAAATCAACCCATGTGGTTGTGTCCTTGAAGAAGGTATCGGAGCCCTGGTCTCTTCTTGTCTCTATCCTTTCGTTTATGGGCAGATGCCATAAGGTAAGCAGCTTCCTCCATCACCTGTTCCCACTATGGTGAGATGCCACACCACAGGGCTGATCATGACTGAAATTGCCAAAACCCTAAGTCCAGATAAACCCTTCTTCCCTAAAAGTTTATTATCTCGGGTATTTTGTTGCAGTGATGGAAACTTAGCAGAAAACCCTACTCTCCGAACACAACCAGTCTTAGCAGGTTTCCCAGAGTCCTCTCGGATGGCCAGCAGCAGCTACAGACCTGTCTCTACAGGGAGAGGGCATGGTTTGTTGGATTGGCCTCGACTGACCTCTCCAAGAACGGGCAGAATGCGCTGGAGTCTAAACTACTTGCTCTTCTGGCTGGGCCTGGATCACTGACTACTGACGTCGGTCTGGGAGGGACAGGGAATACGACAAAAGGGAGGAGAGCTGGAGGCCCAAGTGACCTTAACCCAGGGCTCTCTGACCCAACGCCCCCGCTGCCTGTTGCCCACACCTCTGTGAGAGGCAGACGTGTCATTCGCTGCTGGACTTTGACGGAGGCCAGAAGCTCTGCTTAGTTCTCCACACCTGTCTCCTTCCAGACTGCGAGGTTCTCTGCTGAGGCCAACTGGGCTTGTCTCCTGCAAGCAGGAGCCTCATCATGGTGGCCCAGGAGGTGTCCTGGATCCTGCTCGGATTGTTGCTGTGGCCGAAGCCAGGATCAGGTGGGTCGGAGGGCAGCAGCCAGGGGCCCGAACTCTCAGCTCTGCTGAAGTGTACAGTGGCCATGTCTGGATCTGGCCCTGAATGAGCAAACCAAACCTGAGAGAGCCCAGAAGGCCCCAGCTTTCAAGGAACTTCTGATCTGGGATTCAAATTCTCCCGCCCCATAGGGTCAAGAAAGGAATGGAAGAAAAGGCCTAAGACCAGGGGAGGGGGAAAAAAAAAATAAGGAAATCTTAGCTGGGCCTGGTGGTGCTGGCCCTGTAATCCCAGAAGTGTGGCGATGTGAGTCAGGAAGATGGCAGATTCCAGCCCAGCTTGGGCAGCTGAGCAAGGCCCTATCTCAAAACTAAAGCCAAACAAAAATGAAGCCTAGAAATAAAATCAGGGCAGAGGCCCTGGGTTGAATCCCTAGTACCAAAGGACAACAACAATCCTAGAGGGAGGGTGGAGAAGAATTGTGCTGGCTGGAGAAGCAGAAAACGGTATTTTAGGCAGAAAAGTACAAAGCAACAGAGGGAATACAGAGGGGAGTGTGTGGAAAAAAGAAAAAACAGAATTCTACAGGGTGTCCCAAAGAATATCATGGATCTAAAAATATACAATACAATAATAAATGTGTTTGCTCAGGATCCATATGTGAAGTAAAACTTAATACTATGGGAAAATCACGTAAGCACTAAATTCAGTGTAAAAATTGCCATACACAGGAAAATTAACAGACTTTTGAGACACGCGTGGGGATTCAAACTCTGGGCTCAGTGATAGAGTACTTGCGTAGCATTCCTGAGGCCCTGGGATCCATCCTCACAAGTTCCTACCCAGGAAAAAACAATCCTTCTCTGCCACTTCCTCTGACCTTAGGCAGGTAAATTAATCTCTCTGTGCTTAAGGTGCCCGTCCATACAAGGGAGCTAGGATTTCGGGGTTTGAGGCCACCCTGAGCAACTTAGGAATACTCTCCATCAAAACAAACAAACAAAAAATACTAAAAAACAAACCTGGGGTGCCAGTGTTTTCTGAGTTAAAGCCCCAGTTCTACACACATACACAAAAGCTGCCTACGGCGCTTCCAGGCACATGGTAAATGTTTAATAAATATTGATAATTAGCCAACAACCCATCCCCAACCTAGCTCTGAGCCAGGTAACCTAACACTGTTATTTTTTTTTTAACTTATCACATCCCTTTACTGTTTTCACTCCCTCAACACCCCAAACACCCCTTTTCCCTTTCCACAAAGTTTATGTTCTTAACATTCTTCCATCTGCTTTCCTTTTATTTTTCATTAACCTTACATTTCTAAATTATGGGTTCAGCCACTGACTTTTCCCTGAATAGGCACAAGCCCCTCTTGCTCCTGCACTTGGGCAGCCTTTACACTTTGCCCTCTCCAATGCCCTAACGCCAATCTCTCACCTCGTGCTGTCTTTCATCCTAAAAATCTGGAGACCCTCTTTGCCTGTGTCGCACACACTGCCACGCCCCTTCTGGCCACCTTCACCACTCATCTCCCCACTGTCTCCTCCACCCTCAGAATCCATTTCCTCACGGCAACCAAAGAAACAATCTTACACTGCCAGTACGGCCTTATCTCCCTCCTGCTCATAATCTTGCCATGGCTCCCTAGTACCGACAGAGGCGTCTTAATCAGCAGGCCCTCAGCTTCCTCCTCTACACAGGACAGTCCTGGCGGCCATGGTGTTATCAGATGGAGTGCTAGGAACACTGCAAAGATGTGGAATTAGCAGGGGAATCTCGGAGAAAGCTGACACATTCTCTCCCTCCATGCAGCCTCTTTGCCCCTGGTCATGGACTCCGTCATCCAGGCCCTGGCTCACCTCGAGCAAAAGGTGCCAGGGACACAGGCCAACCAAAGTATCCCCGCATGGCTCTTGTCAACCCAGAATTCTGGTCCCCACAATCCTCTCCACCGCCTCCTACTGGAAATACCAAGCCTCGAGGCGTCCGAGCTGGATCCCCATGCACTGAGCACAGAGCTTCAAGAGCTGGTTGAGAAGGTGGCCCGACATGGCATAAGGGATGGGCAGGAATACGGGGTGGTGCTGGCACCTGATGGCTCCACTGTGGCTGTGAAGCCTCTGCTGATGGGGCTGACGGCTGGGCTGCAGGGGCGCAAGGTTGTAGCCTTGCCCTCCAAAAGCCTAGTCACACTTTGGGGTGCTGAATCCACCCTTCCAGATGCTGGAGCCACCTTACCAAATAATAAAGCTGTATCCCCCACCTCCGTGGACAGCCTCCTGGGGGTCACCCTAGCTGGAGATCTGGGCCTGAGCTTCCTCCAGGGCCCCAAGACCCAAAGCCAACCAGGCTTGGGAAGTGAGGGCTGCTGGGACCAGCTCCATGCCCCCCAGAACTTCACACTGCTCAACCCCAAATCGTCAATGCCGACTACAGCCTTCTTCAACGGCGCCTTGGATGGGATCCTCCTTGGCAACTACCTGAGCCATATTCCTGAGCCTCGGCCACCTCTGAGCCGCCTGCTGAGCCAATACTACGGGGCTGGGGTGGCCACAGACCCAGAGTTCCGCAGCAACTTCCGGCGGCAGAAAGGAGCTGCCCTGATTTCTGCCCCCAGCCTGGCCCAGCAGGTGTGGGGGGCGCTTGTACTGCTGCAGACTCTGGACCAAGAGCAGACCCAGCTTCGGGACATGAGCCAAGAACAGCTAGCCCAGGTGGCCACCTACGCTTCCAAGGAATTCACTGAGGCCTTCCTGGGTAAGACATTCCCCTAGCCTGTGGCCGTCCTCACAGAGATATGAAAACTCCCAGCACCATGTGGTCTGGGGGGTCCTGGGCCAAGGAAGCCCACAGGGGACAGTAGGGTTCTGGACGGGTCAGGAAGGGAAATGGATGGCCAGAACAGTTATGCAAGTGAGGAGATGCTGAAATCGGGCCTTGACAGGTCATAGGAGTTCTGGGATTTTTTTTTTTAAGTGAGGAAGAACCAGACATGGTGGCCTATGCCAGTGTTTCCAAATCCTTGGAGGCTGAAGTGGGAAGATCACAAGCTTGAGGCCAGCTTGAGCAATTTTGAGACTCAAAATTGAAAAATAAAACGTCTGGGGGCACAGCTCAGTGACATGACTAGAATGCACAAGGGCCTGGGTTTGATCTTTGGCATCTCAGAAAAAGCAAAGTAAGGAAGATGACTGTGTTGGTTTTCAGCTTCCCTTTACTGTGATAAAATATCCGAGAGAAAGCACTTCAAAAGAAGAAAGGCTTGCTTGAGCTCACAGCATGTTCTCTTGTTTATTCATTTGCTTTGTGGTACCAGGAATGGAACTCGGGGCCTATGCTCTGAGCTACATCCCCTGTCCATTTCTTCTTTTGTTTTGTGTTTTGAGACAGGGTCTCACTCTGTTGTCCAGGCTGGCCTTGAACTCATGGCAATCCTCCTGCCTCACTCAGCCCGATTTTATTTTTCATTTTGAAGCAGGTCATGCTAATTGGCCCACCTGGTCTAGAATTTGAAATCCTCCGGCCTCAGCCTCCAAGCATGCTGGGATTACAAATGTGCACGACTGCGCCTGGCTCAGCTCACGGTTTTGGAAGTTACAGTGCATGGTCAGATTGCTTCTGGGACTGTAGCAAAGCAGTATATCACGGCGGACTTAGGTGACAAAAGTAGCTGCTTACCGCGCGGCAGCTGGGAAATTAAGAAAGCAGAGAAGGGGCTGGAGTCTCAGAACCTCCTTCGAGAGCAAGGTCCCAGGGCCTTAACTTCCTCCTAGTAGACCCCACCTCCTAAAGATTCCACTACCTCCCAATAGCACCTACCTAAGGACCAACTAATTCTTTAACCTATGGGCCCTTGGGGGCATTTCAGGTCCAAACCATAGCAACAACATTTCAGGCTGGGGGCTCAGCAAATGCAAATGCACTGACGTTCAGATGAAAACTCAGGCAGCCACCCCTATGCAACTCTAGGCGAGATATTTCACTTTTCTCAATCTTACGCTCCTCAGGTAAAGCTGACAAACCATCGCCAGGCCTTGGATTTGCTGAATGGTTAGGAAGTAGCTCAGTAATTCGGGCCTGAAATTCTTTTCTTTTTCAGTGTGACTGTTCTTCCCTAGGCCCCAGGGCAGGGCCAGCGGAAAGAAAGCAGTGGGTCTGGACTTCGGTACAACTAAATTTTTTTGTTGTAGTTCTTTTTGCTTTGTTTTATACTGGCGGTGGAACCCAGGGCCTTCACACTGAGGTGCATTGTAGCCCGCTTTATTTTGGAGACAGCGTCTCTCTAAACTAACTGCCAATTCTCTAGTACCAACTGGGTGTGACAGTGGGAGTTGGGGAGAACGGGGAGGGCGAGGAGGGTCAGTAATGGGGAGCGGAAGGGACTGTAATGTTGGCGGGCTATGTATAAACTCGTGATCCCCCTGCCTCAGCCTCCTACAGCCATCAGGCTGCAGAGGGGCCCCGCCATGTCCCTCTGAACCAAAATTCTTCATCTTTATCCTGACAAAGGTTATGGGAGATACAACAGATATTCTAAGAGTAGGATGCTCTTAGATTTAATTAAGTTAGGTCCCCTAGCGGACCAGTGCAGGGTAAGACTGGACGCTTATTGAATCTAGGAAGATGCTGCAGGGGAGCAGCCCCAAGTGCGCTCCAATGGGCGCCGGCAGCCGGCGGAAATACTTACTGATGCCACCTTTGGACTCCCTTGCCTTCAGGATGCCCGGCCATCCACCCTCGCTGTCGCTGGGGTGCGGCTCCGTCCCGGGGCAGCCCGACGCCCCTGAAGCTACCGCTCGGGTTCTTGTATGTGCACCACACGTTGGTGCCGGCGCCGCCTTGCACCACCTTCGAGAGCTGCGCCACCAGCATGCGCGCCATGCAGCGCTTCCACCAGGACAGCCGAGGCTGGGACGACCTCGGTTACAGGTGAGACTGGCCTGGGCGGGCGCGAGGCGGGACGGACGCGCGGGCGGAAGCTGGCGCGACTGTCGTCTCGAAGTCCGTGACTGGTGGAGTCAAGGTAGGGACGGGGCGTGGTCTAAACGAGGGGCGGGGCCTTGGCGAGGACCCGGATCAACGCGAGGCAGGACCTAGGCGCGGGTTGTGGGTTCTGAGTCGGGGTTCAGCCGCGGTGGCCTGAGAGAGGAGAGAGGCGAGCAGGGGCGGGAAGCGACGAGGCCAACGAGGAGACTGGACAGCTCTGGTGGCACTTGGCGTGCGCGTGCGTGGGAGGGCGCCAGGCAGGACAGAGCCAAGAGAGCTGGGCCAAGTGGGCAGAGTCTGGGGAAGGGGCGGTGCCCCCCACGCCTTCTGATCTCGCCTCCCCTTTTCCTCTCTGCAGTTTCGTGGTGGGCTCGGAGGGCTACGTGTACGAAGGCCGCGGCTGGCAGTGGGTGGGCGCGCACACGCGTGGCCACAACTCCCGCGGCTTCGGTGTGGCCATCGTGGGCGACTACACCGAGACGTTGCCCACCGAGGCCGCGCTGCGCACGGTGCGCGACGTGCTCCCGAGCTGCGCCGTGCGCGCCGGCCTCCTTCGGCCCGACTACAAGGTGCTCGGCCACCGGCAGCTGGTGCGGACCGCCTGCCCTGGCGACGCGCTCTTTGGCTCGCTGCATACCTGGCCTCGCTTCTCAGAGGTGAGTCCGCCATACCTGATTTTCCGCGGCCCGCCCCCTTTCTGGCTGCGCCGGCCAGAGGCAGCCCCTGACCTCTGCCTGTCACCTCCAGCCTGCACAGCCTGAGCCGGGATTTCATCTTCCTTGCGGCCTTTCTGTTCACGCAACGTAGGCCCACGCGTCGCGTCCACCACGACTGGCAACATCCCCTGTGCCTGTGCAACCTTAGCCCCGCTCCTGGGCCAGCAAGCTGGTTCTTTGCCAGCTCTGTAACACCTCTGCCTTTCCAACCAGGGCATGAGCCTTGAACCCAAGGGCCTTCATAACTTTAGCATAGCTGTCAGGACCCATACCCAAGTCACGGCACCTGTCTACACAGCTTGTCCCAGCCCACCCTGTCCTGGGCTTGCAGCCCCTCACCCCAAAGCTATCTGTCCACACAACACAGCCTAGCCTAAGACTACTCAAACCGCACAACCTCTAGTTGGGGCTTAATTCTGCGTTGCAGCCCTCTGCCCACACAATCTCAGCCCTGGGGGTGCTTGTTCAACCTCTGACACCTTTAATATTGGATGAATCTAGACCCAGCTACCACAGTCTCAGCCTGGGGACCTCAGACTCTGACCACAGTCACTGAAACAATACACACAATCTCATGCCACTTGAATATTGCCACTCGATTACATGAAGTCACTGATCTGCCCACCTGGACTGTGGGGGGCTTTGTTCACACTCCCTGCCCTTCAGGTCCTTGTCCCCTCTCTTATTCAAGGTCTTATATTCCATTGTTTCTTCTAGACTGGAAATTAAGAAAGGCCAGGAGGGCCTCTCAGAGATCCAGGAGGGTACTGCCTGTAGTGATCAATCCTGCTACCAGCTACAGATCTCCAATCAAGTTACCATGAAAAGAAATCTCTGGTCAGCCAGGCCAGGTGGCACAAGCCTGTAATCCCAGCACTTGGGAAGCCAACACAGAAGGGTCTCAAGTTCAAGGCCAGTGTGAACAACTTCTCAACTTAGTGAGACACTGTCTCAAAATCAAAAGTCAAAGTAGGCTGGGGATGTAGCTCAGTGTGAGGATTTCAGGTTTTGTTGTGATTTGGATCTGGAGTGTCCCCCAAAAGCTTCGTGTTCCTGTGGATACTATGTAGGGTTGGGACATGGGGCCTGGCTGGCAGGGGCATGTGCTGGTTCCGCCCTGCCTCCCACTTAGTCTCTTTGTACCACCATACTGAGAGGATCTCTGCTGCTGGAACCCAGGCCCTGGCCCTGCCCCCATTCCAGCCCTGCCATGTGTTTCCACCATTTTTCAGCCATCCACCCATGAATGGACTGAGAACTTCTGAAACTGTAAGCTACAATAAATCTTTCCTACCTAAGTTGTGGATGTCGGGTACTGAGTCACAGCAGTGAAAAAGTAACTAACACAGGTTCCATCCCCAACACCACACACACAAAAAAAAATCCCGGCTCATATATTGTCTGTATTTGCCTATTTTTCCTGTTTGGCTTTGCCCAGAAGCAGACCAGAGGGGTAAAAAAAAAAAAAGTGCAGTATAATGGCCGTGACTGGAACTGGGACTAGAGAACTCACCTTGCATGCACCGCAAACACACACACACACACACAATTCTGAATGTGGTGGCCCACACCTGTATCCCAACACTTTAAAAGGCAGTCTTAGTTACTTTTTTTTTTTTTTATTGCTGGGACAGAATACCCAACATCCATAACTTAAGGGAGAAGAAATATTATTTTAGCTCGCAGCTTTAGAAGGTCTTACTTAGTCGGTTCATGGGTGGCAGGCAATGGTGAAAGCGTAGGCAAAGGCAGAGTAGCCTGAAGTAGAGTTGCTGAGGGCAAGGCGGACAGGAAGCTGGGTGAGGGAGGAAGGGCGAGGCTAGTGTGTACCCTTCCAGATCCTGTCCCTGTAATCTGCCCCCTCCTGGTCCCTTCCTGGTCAAGCCCCAGTGTTCCGCCCCTTCTGACCACGCCCTACCTCTGAACAGCAGGTGGCTGCATCGGTACTCTATAACATCCGGGATATTGGGAGACCTTCCAGATCCAAAACATAACAGGCTGAGGCAAGAGGATCGCAAATTTGAGTCTGGCCTGGGCAACTTATCAAGTTAGCAAGACCCTATTTCAAAATAAAAACTAAAATGGGCCAGGGAATGTAGCTCAGTGCAAGCCTCTGTGTCGATAAATTAATTATTTCCAGTCTGAGTGGTCGATTGGGAGGTGGTCCCAGGACACAGCAATTGGGACATGAGGACACAGAGCAGGGAAGGAAGGACAGCCAAGAAAGGATGTATGAGCACACAGATTCCCACTGTGGGCATCCAGAGCTCAGTCCCACCCAGATGGCATCGGACCCTGAATCCGAGCCATCCTGCCTGTGAGGCCAAGGAGCGAGGGTCCTTAATTGAGGGCTACTCTATTAGAAGTGTTAATTCCGTGGCACTTTTGGGCTGCTTGTTACATGGGTAAAATGGACTCCAATTGCTAGAGAAAAATCTAGAAGGAGTAGACCAGTGGGACATGACCTGCAAGGATATGTTCTAGCTCCGTCCTTCCTTGTTCACGTGGCTTTCTGTTTGCCACGCTATGAACAGTGTTTCCTCCTGCTATGCCCCTCCCATGTACTTCCACCATTGCCAGCTGCCCGTGAATGGACTGAGACCTTCTGAAATTGTTTGGTTGCTTAGTTTTGGTTTGGTTTGGTTTTTGAGACAAAGTTCTCACTCTGTGGCCCAGGCTGCTCGTGAACTCACTATGTCGCCCAGGCTGGCCTTGGGCTCACAGCAGTCTTCCTGCCTCAGCCTCCCAAGTGCTGGGATTACAGACAGCCATGTGCCAACACACCCCGCTTATATGGTGCTGGAGAATTGAACCCAGGGCCTTGCATTTGCAAGGCAATCACTTTAACCATGGTGCCATTCCTTCAGCCCCAACCTCCTGAAATTATAAGCTAAAATAAATCTTTCCTCCCTTAAGTTGTGGGCATTGTGTAAAATGTCCCAGTGATGAATAAGTAACTAAGGTGTGTGTGCGTGTGTGTGTGCGTGTGTGTGTGTGTGTGTGTGTGTGTGTGGATTTTGTATCCTCAGACTTTGCTGATGTTGTTCATTCAAAGTTTTAAAATTTGGTGCACATTCTATGGTATATGAATAATTAAATAAACTCAGCTTAAAACAGCAACAAAAAAAGAAACAACATTCTTTTGTACAAATAAAGAAACTGAGGCTCAGAGAGAGGAAGTGACTTGCCAGAGGTCTGAGGTCGCACGGGGGGAAAAAGGCCAGCTGGCTAGTACCTGGCTTTAGTCTGGCTCCTGGGCCAGAATGCTGACTCACCAACCGGTCATGTCTGTTTTTGCCCATCTTTTTAACTTTTTTTCAAGTAAGCATGTATTGAAGCAGAAGGTAAAGGACAGAACACCAAAACATATTGCTTGACGAATTTTCACGACAGAACACACCCATGTAACCAGCACTCAGCTTGAAAATAGAATGTGTTAAATTTGAGTTACGTGATTTTCACTTCCATAAAAGAGAGACAGAAAGAGAAAGAGAGCGTTGGGCCTGGTGGCATAAGCCTGTAATAAGCTTAGGCAGGAAGATCTCAAGTTTGAGCCAAAACTGGGCAACTCAGCAACTCAGTGAGATACTGTTTCAAACATAAAAATGGGCCTCAGTCTCTCAAGTAACTAGCAATACAGGTTTACATCACTGCAAAAAGAGAGAGAGAGAGAGAAAAGAAAGGGAAAGAGGAAAGGAAGGAAAGAAAGAAAGGCCTTAGGTTCAATTCGTAGTACCACAAAAAAAAAAAAAAAGAAAGAAAACAAGTCTCCTTTGTATTTCATTGGTGTCACTAGCCCTTCCAAAGCAAACCAATTATCAGGTGTTGTTACATAGTTTTGACTATCTTGAGCTTTACAACAATAGAATCACACAATGTATATTCTTTTGTGGTATTTTGGCTTTGCTTTAGTCTTGGCTCAACATTCAGTTGACGTCATACAAGGCCGATCAGCCAGTGGCTTGATTTCATTGCTGTATGGTAATCCTCACTGTGAAGACAGCACGATTTTTTCATGGCTCCATCGTTAGACAATGTGGGTTGTTTCCAGTTTGGAGTGATTAGGAAGAGTGCTGTGGTCATGTCTCACAGGTGTCTACCTAGCAGTGGAATTGCTGAGTCAGAAAAGCCCCAGGTTAGGGGACCGTGCCAGGGCTGGGGAATGCAGCTTGGTGGTACACCAACTGGTTAGCTTGTCTGAGGCCCTGGAGTCTATCGCCAGCACACACACATGCGCGCGCGCGCGCGCGCGCGCGCACGCGCACACACAAATCCATTCCCATAAGAAGATCATACCAGTTTTCCACCTTGAATGAATAGGTTTACACTCTGACCAGCAGCAGATGAAAACACAATGATTGGTTGATTGATCGATTTTTGTGATACTGGAGATTGAGCCCAGCATGTTAGCACTGAGATATACTCTCGGCACATTTTTTGGTTTTTTTTTTAAATTGAGATAGGATCTCATTATGTTGCCCGTGCTGGGCTGGAACATGCAATTCTCTTGCCTCAGCCTCCCAGAGCACTGAGATTATAGGCCTGCACCACCAGGCCCGGCTATGAGTGAGAACTCTTACTCCGTAACCTTGTAACTTTTATCCATGGTGTATTCATCCTGCAGAAGAGACAACTGAGCCTCAAAGACCAAGGCATGACCTGTCTCTGGGTCAGCAAGGGATTCTGGGACCTTCTTGCCTGAACGTACTCTGCCACTCCCCTCCACCTCCCACCCCTGCATCCTGCCCCTACTGTGCCCTCCCAGCCTGGCTCTAGGGTTGGGTAGAATAGACGGGGTCACGTGGAGCTGGGCTCAGCAGGAGGAAGCCAACCATGCAGGGTGCAGACATAACGGCTGCTGACTTTGGTGCTGGCCCAAGGTAAGGGACAGGTATGTGTGGTCCCCAAGTGGGTTCCCTGGAGACAAGGCTGAGACTGAGAGAGGACCAGAGAAGGACAGTTTGTGGGTAGACTCTGGGCAGAGCTGTCATTCTCTTGTCCCCCAGGAGAGCCTCCACCATGGATTCACCATCATCGAGCCAGCCCTCCCTAACCCAGCCCACCAAGGCCTCACCGCTGATATCCTACCGCTGGCACACCGGAGGCAGCGGGGAGAAGGGGGCTGGAGGCTTCCGCTGGGGCCGCCTGGCGGGCTGGGGAAGGGCCCTAAGCCATCAGGAGCCAGCCATGAGCAGCCAGCCAGCCCCTCGCTCACTGTTCCGGCGGGTCCTCTCTGCACCCCCCAAGGAGTCACGGACTAGTCGACTCCGGATATCCAAGACGCTATGGAGTAAGCACAAGAGCCCACCTCTGGAGCCAGAACCGGAGCTGGGGGCCCCAGGTACGTGCTTCCCGACCCACCCCCCCCTCCAGTGCTGGGGCCGGCTCGGTAGCCGGATGCTTGGGTTTTGTCTGCCACTGGAGCACCAGCCCTCTAGACACAGGAAGTTGTGGGGAGAGTACAGAAGCCCAACAGGAAGTGGCTGGGGCCCTGCAGCCGTCTTCCCTCTTTCCACCTATACAGGGGTGAGAGAGGCTGCCGGGGACATATGGGCAGGGGTCCGGCCAGAGGGAAGGGACAGGGGACAGACCCACAGCCTCCCCATGTCAAGATGTCAAATGACTCTCCCGTGTCTAATGATGGCGGCTCCCAGCACCTTAGCTGTTCTCCGGCCTGCCAGCCCTACCTCTTAATCCTTTTCTCTCCCTGAGCTCGACTTCCTCAGTTAAGCAGGACCAATTATCATTTGATTTGTTCACTCAAGCATTTATTGTGTTGAGCACTTTTTGTGTGCCGGTCCCTAGCTGAGCCTGAGTGGACAAGACGGAGTTCTCAGCGTAGTGGTTGGTGGGGGGGCAAAGGTGGCAGTTACCAAGTCAGCAGTAACATGACAGGAGGTAGCCAGGCCTGGTGGCTCAGGCCTGTGATTCTGGGACTCAGGGAGGGTGAGGCAGGAGGATCGCAGACGTGAGCCCAGCTTGGGGAACATAGCAATTTGGCAAGACCCTGTCTCAAAATCAAAACTAAAAAATGAATTCGAATGCAGCCCAACGTGGAGGCCCTGGGTTCAATCCTCACAACCACAAAAGAAAGAGAGAGACAGACAGACAAACAGAAAGAGAGTGTGGATGTCATGCAGAGGGATCTGAAAGGGTAATGATCAGGACTGCGCTCAGGAATGTCTCCTCATGCCAGCATTTCTAAGTGATCTGCCCTATGAAGGGTTAGCATTTATTGCCCCTAGCGGTAACATAAGAGAGCAAGAGAGGATTAATTGAGCCCTTCCCACTCCTGGAAGTTCATTTGATTCTCACAGACCCTATTTGCATTTTCAGAGGTATCCCTTTAACACCCACTGGGATGCCAGGGATTGCCTAGTGCACAAGGAGAGCTCGCTAACAAGCACACCTGTTCCTCATCTGCTCAAACAGCTCCCTTAGATCCCCACTGTTCTCAGGATAAACTCTAGTTCTTCTAACTGGTGTCAGAGCCCCACCCCAATTTTCCTGAGCCCTCCCCTCCAACCTCACAGCCCTCCAACCCCCGCTTGCCCTTCCCTTTATTTTGCTGGTCCTTGCCCATCATCCAGCCTTTGCTAGGATGGTGCCTGCCACCTTCCATCTATCTCTGCCAAAACCCAACCTTCTGTTCAAGACCTCAGACAGACCCATTCTCTCTGGGAGACCCTCCTTGACTCAGTAACCATCAACCCCTTCCCCAAGAAAAGACCAGCCCCACTCTGCCTACCCTGAGCTGCTACATCCCCAAGCCACCCAACCCCTCTTCCCTTCCTTTGAGGCAAGATCATTGTAAATTGGCCAGGTTGAGCTCGAACTTGTAATCCTCCTGACTCTGCCAGAGATGTTCTGTGTTTTAGCATCTCGGTTCTAGCCATTGTCTTGGTTAAAAGTATACTTGAGTTTGAAGCTTGGCTCTATCCCTTGCAAACTGCAATACTGAGCATATCCTATCTCTGGGACTCAGTTATAAAAGCTTCTTGAATGGCTTTTGGAGGATTGGGTGTGGTCTTCATGGACACACAGTAAATGGGCTGTGTCTACTTCTGTAGGTGGTGGGGACAAAGCCCAGAGAGACCTATCCAAGAGCATTCTGCCCGATGTGACCGTTGGTGGGTACACCTAGGAGAGAAGCCCCAAGGAGCCTTAGCGCTCAGCGAGTGGCCTGCAGGGAAAGGAAGGGCTCTAGGATCCTCCAGAACATTCTCCCTTTCCCAGAGCCAGAACCAGAACCCCTCGTCTCACACATACCGGAGGCCCCCACCCCTGATGTGCCTGTCTGGGACATCAAGGGCTTCACTCTGCTTGATGGAAAGTTGGTACTACTCGGAGACAGTGAGGAGGTGAGAGGGAGGACATGGGCCACAGGAGGGAGGGGACAGAGAGCAGCGGGAAACGGGAAGCCATGCACTCCGCTCTGGGCTGCTCCTTTCTCACTGCCCACTCCCACCGGATAACAGGGTCCTCGCCGGCCCCGCGTGGGAAGCGCTAGCTCAGAAGGCAGTGCACAAGCGACTCTGGGGATTCTCAGGGATCCAGGTGAGTTTGGGAAGTGGGGGCAGGGGCTGGGGCATTTGGGAGCTTCTCAGGGAGGGGCAGGATCTCATGTAATCTTAATCTCTGACCTCCCACCTCTGGCCACAGATCGGACCCCTGGAAAGACTGAGCCAGAGACTACTGCCTCCAACCAGGTCCACAATGTTCGGGTGAGGCAGCCAGGGAGAAGGGGGGAATGAGGATGGGTGAGCCAGGACTGCCAGTCCTTGGCGCTGAAAGGGCGATCTTGCTGGCTGACCTGAGGCAGGTGGCTGACCCTCCTGGGGCCTCTGTGTTCCCCATCTGTCAAATAGAGCAAATGAGAGAACTACTTCTTGCTAGGGCCTATTCCCAGGAAGTCGATGGAGAATGCAGGAAAGCAGATGACTGATAGTTTATTGAATTGTGCTTGGGCTGGCGTGGTACAATCCCAGCAATTGGCAGGCTAAGGCAGGGCAATCCTGAGTTTAAGGCCAGCCTGATGATTTACATAATGAGATGAGACCCTGTCTTAAAAAGAACAAAAAAGGAAGACGGAGAAGAGAACTGTGAGCAGCTGATTGTCCTTATTATTGCTGCTAATGAAGTCTGCATTTGATTGGGGTCCCCCAGGACCAGTAGATCCTTCAGGACCCCTTGGGGAAAAAGGAGAGAAGGCAGAGCTCTGCCCGACATCTCCCTTATTCCAGGGGTTGCTCAAGAGGCTGAAAGAGAAGAAAAAGTCCAGGTCTGAGTTGGGAGCCAACACTCCCCGGGATGGGTAAGGATCTCTGAGAGGCTGGTAAAGTGAGGTTCAACATAACTACTCCCCTTCCCCTGCCTAACCTTACCTTCATGTATACATCCTGCGGCCACCTCTGTGCTGTGCCTCAGGTCAGCTACCGCTGGGGCCACAAAGACCCTCGCCTGGAGCCAGCCTGTGGTTAAAGACTGGGAGTGAGTTCTAAAATAGGAGCCGAGAAACACCCTACTCTGGAAGGGACAGAGAAGAAACCCTAGAGCTGAAATACGGAGAATAGGTTCGAGTTAGATAGGCCAAGAGCCCCAGCAGAGGGAGGAGGGGGTCAAGAGGACAAAAACAAGATTGGAGTTCAGAAAGTGAAGGATCAGTGGTGAGAAACAAGGTCAGAGCTGACAGTGGCTGAGCTTTTCAAGGTCAAAGCTGACAACGGCTGAACTTTTCAAGGTCATGCAAGGCCACCACAAAGAGGGTTATCTTAAAGGCCATGAGAAGGCCAGGCTTGGGGGTGCATCCCCGTAATCCCAGCGCACTGGGAGACTGAGACAGGAAGATTACCAAGTTTGAACCCACTTTGGGCAACTTGGCAATTTATGAAGATCCTGCCTCAGAAAGAATAACAAGGGGACGGGGTTTGTAGCCGGGTGCTAAGACCCTAGGAGACACCAGTGGGTGGGGTGCCTGGAAACTGTAAGGGCCGGCATCTAATTTAGGTTCAAGTTCCTGGCCATCCTCTACCCGTGAGGCTGGGGACAGGAGAGAGAAATGACAGCTTGCTCACCCCTGCCCTCCCCCACCCCCCAGTGCTCTGGGCTCCAGGGAATCTCTGGTCACACTCTCCGAACTGGACCTGGGTGCTGAGCAACACGTGCGGGTCTGGTCGCTGCATTCTAGCCTCCTGGGGGAGCCCTACTGCTTCCAGGTAAGTTCTGGCTACCTTTCCGCCACGGTCCCCATGTCCACCCTTTGGCCCCTGTCTCAACCACACTCTTGAATTCCGTGCCCGACAGGTGACCTGGGCCGGCGGGAGCCGCTGCTTTTCTTGTCGTTCGGGCGCTGAGAGAGACCGCTGGATCGAGGACCTTCGTCGCCACTTCCAGCCCAGCCAGGTCCTTGCGGGAGGGGTGAGGGGCGCCAGGCACAGAGACTCCGCCCACAGGCCCGGCCCCAAACCCAGCGCCTGTCATAACCTCCCCCAGCCCCTACTACACTGCGACCACTTAGAGAGTCCTTTTCCTTAGGAGATCTGGTCTCCTCCCTATTAAGGGACTATTGCACCCAAAATCCTGCCTACCAGGTAGTGGCCAAGTAGGCCTCCCTCTGGGCTCCTCTACACCTTAGAGCCCGGTCTGTACCCAGTTAAGCTCAGTCTTCTGGGCAGCCTGAACCCCCGGGCCCCCAGCCTCCTCCCCAGGGCCTCGGGATGTCCCACGGAGCGTGGGGCTTCCATCTCAGCGCGGGCTTTGAAGGGCGAGCGTCTCCAAAACCACCAACCGCACCCTGCTCCATCCCCCCTCTCAGGACAACGCGGAGAGGGAAGAAACGTGGCTGAGCGTGTGGGTGCACGAGGCGAAAGGGGTGTCCCGGGCGGCGGCGGCGGCCGGCGTGCGCGTGGAACTGTGGCTGGACGGGGCGCTGCTGGCGCGCAGCGCGCCGCGGACCGGCCCCGGCCAGCTCTTCTGGGCCGAGCGCTTCCGTTTCGAGGCGCTGCCGCCCGCCCGCCGCCTGTCCTTACGGCTGCGCGGCGCAGGCCCGGCGGCCCCAGCGCTGGGGCGCGTGGCGCTGACGCTGGAGGAGCTGAGCGTGCCCCGTGCGCCCGCCGCGGGCCTGGAGCGCTGGTTCCCGCTGCTCGAGGCGCCAGCAGGGGCGGCGCTGCGGGCGAGGATCAGGGCGCGACGTCTGCGGGTGCTGCCGTCCGAGCGCTACAAGGAGCTGGCAGAGTTCCTCACTTTCCACTACTCGCGCCTCTGTGGGGCCCTGGAGCCCGCGCTGCCGGCACAGGCCAAGGAAGAGCTGGCAGCCGCCATGGTGCGCGTGCTGCGGGCTACCGGCAGGGCGCAGGTGAAGTGCCAGAACCGCGCGCAGATCCGGGACAGCAGGGGGTAGCAGGATAGAGCTCTGTGGACTGACAGGAGAGGAGGGATTTGGGCGGGACCTTAAGGGGCGGTGCCTGAATCTCACCTGCTAAGGGTGAGGCCTGATCCAGGGGCGGAGCACCGCTAAAAGGCCTGTTTCTGCTGTGAAAGGTGAAGGTTTGGGCCTGGAACGTGGATACCAGCAGGGAGAGCTGGGCCTAAATATCAAGGGAGGGCAAAGCCTGTGCCCCAGGTGTAAAGGACCGTCCAAGGGCCAGGATTCCCCCTGCTTCAGTCTGCGACGTGACCCTGACCCTATCCAGGCATTGGTGACAGACCTGGGCACTGAAGAGCTGGCCCGATGTGGAGGCCGCGAGGCGCTGCTATTCCGGGAAAACACGTTAGCTACCAAGGCCATTGATGAGTACATGAAGCTGGTGGCACAGGATTATCTACAGGAGACCCTGGGTGAGCTGGGGGAAGAGGCTGATGATAGAGTCCTAAAGGGTGGGCTAGGGGACCCCAGAGAAGATCTAGAATACCCTGGGTAACCTGTGTTCTGGGAGTGGGGGTCTACAATCCTGGGGGGATTGGCAGCTTGGTGCCTCCAGAAGAAGTTGGAGATAGGGTTGGAGACAGAGTGTGGTGGGATTTGGTCATCATGACCCCAGACACTGTCTGGCTGTGCTGGGCTGCAGGGCAGATCGTGCGGCGTCTTTGTGTCTCCACTGAGGACTGTGAGGTGGACCCCAGCAAGTGCCCAGCTCCAGAGCTGCCCAAGCACCAGGCCAGACTTCGGAACATCTGTGAAGAGGTCTTTGAAGCCATCGTCCACTCCTACGAGTGAGAATGAGGGCCAGCACCTGAGCCCACCCCTGCATCTCAGCCACCTTGCTAAAAATTAGCACAGTGTCCTCCCAGCTAGAGTTGCCAGATAGAATACAGGCCGGTCAGTTTAATATTTTGGGACGTACTTTCACTTTTTTTTTTTTTAAATGTATTCATTGTTTATCTGACAATTAAGTTGCTGATGTCCTGAAGTTTTCTTTGCTGTGTCTGGCAGTTTTATTCCCACTGCCATGTCATCTGACCCCAAGTAACCTAGGACCTGTTCCTTGCCTCCTAACCACAGGTAGATCCCATACTCCAATTCCTGACCACTTGGCACTCATTAATGCAATACCTTTCACTCACACGCCAATCTCATGGCTTCTAACTTCTAGGTAGCCTGTAATCCCAGTCTTCTCCTATTTTATACTCTGGCACCTCAGCCTCATGTCCAATCATAACTATCTCCTGAGCTCATGACCTCTGCGCCCACATGATCCTCTATGCCCAAATCTAAACATACTCACTCTAGAGGTTGCCGTAATTACTAAGTACTGACCCAAGAGCAACCTATAACCCCACTGATCCTAGAACCCAGGCCCCAGGGTTAGAGAGAAGAAGGAAGCCCTCGTGGGCTTCAGGAACAGGAAATCAGAGAAGGCGCATGCAGTGCTTCCTGAATGACTGATCATCCATGACCTCATGACTTTGACCATTTGTGAATTTTATGCGCATAACCTCCTCTTGTGATCATTACCTCTTCTGCTCCAGCTGGTTCCCAGCAGAGCTGGGCACTGTGTTCTCAGGCTGGCGAGAAGCTTGTAAAGCACGTGGCTCTGAGGCACTGGGCCCCCGACTGGTGTGTGCCTCCCTCTTCCTTCGGCTCCTATGCCCTGCCATCCTGGCTCCCAGCCTCTTTGGCCTGGCACCAGAACACCCAGCACCTGGCCCAGCCCGCACCCTCACACTGATCGCCAAAGTCATCCAGAACCTTGCCAACCATGCTCCGTAGGTGCCGGGGGTGGGGGGCATGCTGGGGAGTTCAGGGTTGGCAGGTGCCTGACCTATCTTACCCAGTCTGATCCAACCCAGGTTTGGTGAGAAGGAAGCCTATATGAGCTTTATGAATAGCTTCCTGGAGGATCATGGACCAGCCATGCAGGGTTTCCTGGACCAGGTGGCCATGGTGGATGTAGACACTGCACCGAGTGGCTACCAGGGGAGCAGTGACCTGGCTCTCCAGTTAGCTGTCCTACATGCCCAGCTCTGTACAATCTTTGCTGAGCTTGACCAGGTGTGGCCTGAGCACAGAGCCCTGGACATTGGGTAGGGAAGCAAGGAGGCTGGGAGACCCCGGCCCTAAGGGGCGGGCTCAGCATCTTTCCTGCACCCCTCACCAGGCAACCCGTGACGGCTTGGAGCCTCTTCCTACCATCCTACGAGCCATAGAGGAGGGCCGGCCTGTACCTGTGTCTGTACCCATGTGTCTTCCACCATCTTCTGCCCAGGTCCATGCCAGGTAATCTCAAATCTGACTCAAATTCTGACAATCAGGAGAAGGGACTGGGCTCAAACTGGGGTCAGAGGTGAAAACAGGTCACACTCAGGGATCAGACAGAAACATATTGGAGTCACTGTCAATAACAGGATTGGACAGAGGACAAAGGCTGAGGACAGGGTGGGTAAGGAGTCAGAGAGTGGTGGCTCACTGGGTAATCAGGACAGATGTCAGAGTCAAATTGAGTCCAGGCTTGGAATCAAGTCATGACAGAGGTTAGGGAGAGGTAGCCTCTGTGGTGAGAGAAAGCAAACTTGTCATTCAAAATGAAGATGGTATTTCAGAAACTGTAGAGAGGAGAGTCAAATCAAGAATGTCGTTAAAATCACATATTGTAATACAGACATCAAGTAGAGTAGAGGTCCATATTGTAAGCAGAGGTCAGGCTTAGGAAAGATAGGAGTCAGGTATTGTGGGCAGGGGCATACTTGCAGTCAAGGGTCAGGGACTATGTTTCACCCAGTCAGGGACACTGAATCAGGCTCAAGTCAGAGTCTACACTGAAGGTGAGGTCACTTTGGGAGCCGGGTCATACTAGAATTAAAGAAAAGATCGTATCAAAGATTAAGTCAAGGGCCACTTGTCGGGGCAGAGGCTGCAGAGGGAGCAAAGCTTTTGTCAAGGATCATAGAGAGGACAGTATGGTAGTCAGAAGTCAAGATCTGGGTTTCATCAGGGTCATAGGTCAAAATACAATCCTAATAGGGACACAAATGTCAAAGGTCAACATGGCCTTATTTCTGGCTAGAGTTTGGGACAGGGCAATCCCCGGGGCCTGTTGAGAATCTGAGTTTCCCTAACTCTACCCCCCAGCTTCTCCGCAGGGGAAAAGCCTGGCTTCCTGGCACCCCGAGACCTCCCCAAGCACACCCCTCTCATCTCCAAGAGCCAGTCTCTGCGTAGCTTTCAAGGCGCAGGGAGTTGGGCCCGCAGGCAGCAGCTGGAGGAGGAGCGGCTCCCGCCGCGGTCCCGGTCCCGGTCGGTGCAGCGCACGCAGAGCGTCCCCGCCCAACGCCCCACTCGCCGCCACGCGTCTGCGGGGCCCCGGCAGCGACCCAAAGGCTCCCTAGGCGCCGGCCCTGCGCCCCGCGGCCGGCTCTGGATCGGGGCCTCCGCCTCGCTGCCTCGGAAGTCATCGGTGCCCTGGCAGCGTCAATTGGACCAGCCAAGGGACCGAGACCAAGCGCAGGGCACGCACCGACCTATGGGCAAGGTGAGATCTAGCCCAGGTCCGCACCCGCAGGTGGCCGAGGGGCCTGGGGGTGGACGGAAACAAGGCTGAGAACGGGCTGAAGGCCAGGCAAAAAGGAATTCAAATACGGAGCTCGCTACGCTGTGTGACCCTGGGTCTAGCCTAATGCTCTCGGTTTTTCTCTCCGAGCTTCAGAAATGATGTTTCCCAACCCGCCGGAACTGTGACATACCCCAGCGCTTAGGACAGGGAGGTCAGGGTCTCTGGGGAAAAAGCAGGAGGACCAGTCAGATCACACTAGCTGTCGCCCCGTAGCTGGCAGAACTGCAGTGCGAAGTGGCCGCGCTGCGCGAGGAGCAGAAAGTCCTGTCCCGCCTCGTGGAGTCGCTGAGCACCCACATCCGGGCCTTGACCGAGCAGCAGGAGAAGCTGCGGGGCCAGCTGCAGGACCTGGACACAAGGCTCAGCGCTCGGTGAGCCCCGCCCTCTCCACTAGCTCCGCCTCCCAAACCGGCCTACACCGGAGAGATCTGCCCTAGCCTTTTGGTCAGGCCCGCCCAAATAGCGCCCGGCATCGCCACCACCCTAGATAAACCCTGCCCCCAAAGCCGGGTCCCAGCCCTGCTTGCCCCGCCCCCAAGCAAGCCCCCCCCTACAGAGGCCCTAAGCAGGCGGGGCTAAGAACACACCTCAAGGATCGCTCCCCCATCCAGTCACGACCCCCGCCCCAGGATTGACCAAACTCCGCCTCCAGATGTTGATTGGCTGTTCCCTTCGTCTTAACCACGCCAGGCTCTGATCCCACCCTTCTGCGCTTATTTAGACTCCGGTCTAAAGAAACCCCGCCTCTGCTCCAAGTCCCGCCCTCTGGATCTGGGTGTCCAACTCAGAGCTGAAAGGTACAATACTTCTTCGGCTTCTGACTATACCTTCTTCCCCTCGGCCCCCCACAGGACCTCGGAATTGAAACCAGAGGGTGATCTTCCGAGCAGTGAAGGCCACAGGCTGAAAAGTCTGGTAAGACTCCTGCAGGTCTGAGCGGTGAAGGAATTAGGATTACAGGGCAACCAGTCCCCTGCTCCATACCCACTTCCACTGCCCCCCAGGAGCAGCGCCTGACTGAGATGGAACACACTCAGGGCCAGCTGAGGGATGCTGTCCAGAGCCTACAACTTCTTCCAAGGACACCAGGATCCCGAAGCCAGCCCCGGCCCCTCAAAGCACCCTGCGTCAATGGAGACACCACCTGAGGTGTCCATCGCACTCCAGGGAGACAGTCATCTTAGGGGCGGGTATTTGACCCTACCTTAGCCTTAGGTGGCCCCGGGGTGGGAGCGGAACAGTGGGTGCCAACGACTTTGTCACTGAGGTAGCCGAGTAAAAGCTTGATTTCGGTACAACTGGTGGTTTCTTTGCCCCTAAAAATTGTGGATCAGGGTACACTCCCTGACCCCCGTTCCCAGATTCTCCCCTAATGTGAGGTCTTCTGGAGCAGGAAATGTAAGTACATTCTCACCAACTGGCATGCCCTTAAGTCATCACTGTCTACAAGCCCGCATTTCCTCACCTGGGTAAAATGGATCTAACATTTTCTACACATTGACACCCTTAATTAAACATGAAAGAAATTCATTATTATTATGGACAGCACCTGCTTCTCAATGGGCACGGATCCTTCACTTCCCTGCCAATCTTCAGACCGCAGATGAGAGAATTTTCCTAGACACCAAATGTCCAACCTACTCCCTCATGCATGGCCGGGATGGCATGGGTCTAGATGGCACATGAAGGATGGGGGAGTAGGTATCAAGATAACTGAGTTCTGCAGAGAATGCTTCAATAAATGAGGAGGCATTTGAATCACGGGGTAAGTGGATGGAATAACAGGCAGATGGCTAGGTTAACACTTGCTCAGTGTTTGACCTGATGGATGAGTAGTTGGGTAGGTAGCTAGCCAGCATGGATATGTCTGCCTAGAAAAAATCTGACTCACAGTAGAAAGTACATAACACTAATAATCGACTAATACTAATACTTCATTGATTATACTTATTGTGTGTCCGTTTGTTGACATTAAGATTCTGAGCTGGGCCATGGAGAAACAATAATGAACCTGACAGACAGGAACCAGTCTTCCTGTGGAACAGACACATGCGTAACTGATGAATGGATGTTTGTAGAGATGGTTAAGTACGTGCTTGGTTGTATAGACAAATAGGTACTTCACTTGGGTGGTATAGGGATAAGCAGGTGAATAGGATATGAAAGAATGGATTGAGTGGGTTTAGGGACTTTAACAGGTGGTTGGAAGGGTGGAAGGATGGGTGACTGCCTGATTACATGAGTGGATGAGTGGTCAGTTGGGCATGTTGGCCAGGTGGGTACAGAGAACAGATGGGCAGTGACAGATGAGAAGAAGGCTTGAGATATGTGTATAATCAGCTAGCCCTGAAGGCTGGGATCTTGGGGCTGGGTGGAGAAAAAGGACTCAATATTGGGAACCTAGAGTAGCTCTGGGATCATGGAAATGCTGATGTACAGTATGAATGAGGGGAAAGGAAGGAATGAGCTGGTAGTTTGGAGGACAGCTGATAAGAGGGCAAGGGAGTGGAAGCTCAGGACTGACGGGGAGGAGTCTTCACTGACCCATGGATGACCATGAGGGACCTTCTCAGCCCCCTTCCTGTTCTTCTGGTGCTAGTGGCGAGCCTAACATTGGAAGAACCAGACGGGCGCCACTGGGGGCGGGAGGGCCTGGGTGTTGTCATGGTAACGGATCCTCTCCCGGCACTCTTAAGTAGCGCGGGCTCTTTAAGGATGACCTGCTCGGCCACTCCCAACATGGCGGCGTGCCCGCGGGCCGCCCGCGCCCCCCGCCCCCCGGAGCGGCACGCAGGGGGTGGGGGGGGGCCAGACCTCTCCATCATGGCGGCGCGGCGGGGCTGTCGCGCTGAGGTCACGGCGGCGCGCCGGGGGGGCGGGGCGGCGGGGGGAGCGATTTAAAGGGACAATGTCCCCCCGAGCAGAGGAGGCGGCGGCGGCTGCAGAGGCCGCGGCACCGGCACCGGGAGCGGTAGCAGCGCTAGCGGCAGCGCCGGCCGCACCGAGGAGGGGAGCTCCGAGTCCCGGCGCCCGGCTGGCGGCGCCGCCTCCCCGGTGAGGCTCGGCCCGGCCTGGGGAGCCCGCGGGCGGGGCGGAGCCGCAGCGGGGAGGGGGAGGCCTGGCCGGCCCGGGCCAGGCGGGACCCCCCGGGGCGGGGGCGGGGCGGGGCCTGCGGGGCGGGGCCTGGCGGGGGCGGGGCCGCGCGGGGGGAGGGGCGGGGGTCTGGGGGCAGGTGTCTCCCCCTACCTCGGCGCGTCCCGCGGGGTCTCCTGCCCCGAGGTGCACGGGCGGAGGGCGCCTCTCCGGGACCCTGGCCGCCCACCCCGCCCCGGGTTAGTCAGCGCGGCGCAGCCCCCACGGCTGCGACCCCTGGGGGGCGTCTGGGCGGGAGCCCCCTCCCCAGCTGCCAAAGTGCTCCGAAGTTGCGGTCCCGCCAGTTCCCCGCGGGCAGTGCCCACCCTGTGGACACCCGCAGGTGCTTACTCCAGGCCTGGGCAAGGACCCCAGCCAAGACTGCCAGACCACGGACAGGCCCCCCGGGAGCCCCCAGGCCCCCTAGGGCAGCGCCGGCAACCAGGCCTGGAGCCACGGCCCCGCCCCGGTTGCCTGGGCCCGGCCTCCCCACCATCTCCCTGGGGAGGGCGCCTCATTCCTGCCCTTCACTCTCAGCCGTTACCTTGAAGGTATTTATAGGTGGAGAGGACAGCCCCCTCCTCCCAAGGGTCCTCATTTCTAGACCAGGAACCCAGTCCGTCCCTTTGGCCCTCCGACCAGAGCAGTCTTGGTGGAGGGTGGGGAGATGGAGGCACCAGGCTGGGGGTGCATGAGGGATAGTGTTGGTGAGAAGTGACAGAGTTAATGTTGGGGTCACTTGAGGCTGTGTGTGGGTGTGAAGGAGTTAAGGCTGAAGAGCCCTAAGGTCCTTTTGGGGGAGGGGCTGGAGTGTGGGAAAAGTGCAGGGGTAACTGGTAGGAATTAACCAGGCAAGAGAAGTGAAGGGATAATGGGGGGACTGGAGACAGAATAAGGGATCGCATTGGAAGGAACGGGGCCGGATGTGGGATATGCCACAAAACCTGGCTACATACAACTGCAGAAGGGACAGCCGTGTCCCACTGACAGGCAGAATCTGGGAGAAGTGGTAGGATTAATGATGGGAGGAAACAGGTATGTGTAAAAATGGGATAAACTGAGGCAGTGACAGATCAGGGTAAAGAGGGAAGTTATCCAGGGAAGCCTCAGACATGCTAAGGATAGGGGTCGATGGGATATAATGTGTGTAGACTGGGCCTCAGCACCATTTACCTAGCTTGCTTGGACTGGGATGTAAATGGAGGCCGTGAGCTGCCAGGGGCAGCGCTGGTGTTTTCTGGAAGAGGAAACAGTCCTTTACTTACCTTCTCTAAATACGTCTTTCTCTCTCCCCAGACTCATAATGTCCCGCTGACCCAGCCCAGCACTGAGTGGAGCCAGGTGGACAACACCCATGGAGGGTGCCCTGGCGGGTGGCCTGGTTGCCCCAGATCATCCCCGAGGACCGGAGAGACTTCCTGGGCCAGCTCCAAGGGAAGACATCGAAGGCAGGGCCGAGGCCGCTGAGGGGGAAGGTAACATCTTCCGATCTACCCGTTACCTGCCTCTCACCAAGGAAGGTCCTCGAGACATTCTGGATGGCAGAGGTGGCATTTCTGGTAAGAGGGAGCATTCAGCGGGTCCCCAAGGCTCAGAAAGAGCCAGGTTATATAAACCGGTGGGAGCTGAGTTGGTATTCTGATTCCGATTCGAGAGTCCAGTGCTTTCTCTGTACTGTTTATTTTCCGATTTTACTGTTGTGAAAACAGATGCACTGGGAGCCAGTGCCTGGAGCCCACCCCATGGGTGGCAAGGAGCTAGGACACAAACTCAGGTTGGCCCTGGCTTCCTCCCTGGAGACAGACACTCATATGATCCAGATGCCTGTCTCAGGACTCTGAGTTCCTTGCTCAGGCCCATCTATTAACCTCCTGTGTAACCCAGTCCCCACAGTCCAGTTCAGCTCTCTCTTGCTGTTTTGGTGAGTCTTGCTTCTGAACCATGGGCCAAAAAAGCTTGTGCCCCCTAGTGACGAGGAAGCGACTGGGGAGTCAGGGATGCTAAGATAAGGGCCAATGGGATATAATGTGTTACTCTTTTATGCCTCGGTTTGCCCCGAAAAGATTATCTTACCTTGGCCCCGCCTCAAGCCATGTTCACTCACGAAACTCTGAGCACCTAGTATATGCCAAACTCTGTTCTAGGTTCTGGGAAAACAGCCATTATTAACAAAAGAGGCAAGAGCTCTTGGATGTCTTGCCCTTTAGGGTATTCTAGAAGGGAAGATCGACAACTATATAAGTATTGTAAGGACAGATGTTGGTGACTGAGGCTGTGAAGGAATTAAAACAGTGCCGGGATCACACCTAGGGGACCTGGAAAAGTCTTCCTGAAAAGTGGAGCATGGGATGAACGCGTGGTAGAGGCGGCATGACAGGTACAGGGAAGAGCCAGTGTAAATATCCAGTGGTAGGGAGGAGCCTGGCCTGTTCAAGGAGCAAGTGGAAGGCTGATGTGGCTGAAGAACAGGGGGTGATAATCAGACCTCTCCCTTCATCTCCTTGGCCTGCTCCGAAGGCATCGTTTTCCCAGAATCTCAAGCACGTCATCATGTTTCCCACCTGCCAGGTCTCTTACGTGATCATCTCATGTCATTCGTAGAAGAATCCTGTGGGGTAGCCTTCGTTACGATTATCCTGTGTTAGAGATGGGAAACTGAGACTCTGAGGAGTAAAGTAAGTTGCCCAAGGTCATAAGGCCAGGCAGTCATGTGGCTTGACAGTGTTGTCCTTCACTGCCACGCGACCTCCGTGGGGATCCTCGACTTGCCCTGGCCCATCAGCGCCATTCATAATGCACAGGTGTTTACAGAGGCGCCTTCCTAGGGCTGAGCACTGGGTTCCAGTGGTCATTGGGCACATATCATCCATGGTGTCATGAACCCTACTGTTTGGGACAAGTGAGATAGACAGCTATATACCAGGTGTAAGAGACCGCCACTGGAGTGTGATGAAGAAACACCTGGACCTACCTGGGGTGTCCAGAAGTCCTTCAGAACGTGAAAGAAATGGGATGATGGACAGTGAACCCAACAAAGGGGGCGGGGAGCGTCCAGGCAGGAGGCCCCACACTTGCAAAGGCTTGGAAGTTACTGATGCACCTACAGGCAGCAGTGGGTAGTGGGATGGCAAAGTGGGGTCGCCAAGGGTTAGTTCGGCACTCAGCCGATCTTAGCCACCCCGCCTCCCTTCTCAAGACCCAAAGAGCAGCAAGACCTTATCCCAGGCTATCTAGCAGGGCAGGGAAGGCCCAGAGATCTGCCTTTTTGAGAATTTAATGGACTAGGCTATGGGCTCCTGGTGTTCTCCATAGGTCTGGTTTTAAGGGATTGGGCATTTCTTCTGCATCTGGAAGATATCCCAGGTCAGGCTGGGGAATAACGCAGTGGTGTGAGCATTTGCCTAACAACTGGAAGGCCCTAGGTTCGATTCCGTAGCACATAAAACTGGGCATGCCTCAAAAAAAGAAAAGATATCCCAGGTCTTGGAGAAAAAGGTAGGTAAGTGTGAGCTTATTCTCCTAAGGATCACTGGAGGTTCGTGTACATATTCATTTCACAGCCTTACAGAGGAGGGGATGTGGCCACTTAAGAGGACCAGGCCCACTTTTAATGGCTTTCCTGAGCTTATGGGGGCATGAGGTGGAGGTGGCTGGACTCAGGGCAGGATCTTGACCTGGAGGTTGGAGGAATATCAGGGTTTCGGAGACTGAGTCTCCTATAGCTCTCTTGGCTTTCTTGACCCCCATTCTCAAGCTTCAGTACCTGTCCTGGGAGTTTGGTATAAACGGGAACAGCCTCTGGGGCTGCCATTCTACCCTGAAGCCTGGGCCTGCCTCAGCCTCACTCAGCTCTTGGAGCCCCCCAAGGATTCCCTGGAGTGGCAACCTCCAAACTCCTTGGCCTGGATAAGAACGTATCCACTTACTGCACTGCCTTCCATTGTGGTTGTTGACTGATTGCCTCCTCGCTCCCAGCAGCCCCTGCCTGATATGCCTGTTAGGTTGGATCTCCCCAGCATGGCAATGTCTTGGGCAGTGGGTGGATCTTGGACATCGTGTGTGCATCAATAGAGTCTGGTACATGCCTGGCATTGTGTTGAACAAGTAATGCATCTTTTCTGCCCTCATGGGGGCCCAGGCTGGAGAGGAAAGCAGACCTTGGCGTGAGCTGGCCTGAGGCTTGGAGTCCAGCCTCTAGCCTCCCCCCTGAGTCATCGAGGAATCCGCCTAGCCCCAAGAGTCCACCTCTTCTTCATCTCCACCACTGCTCCTCTGGATGGGACATTTGTGTGATCTTGTTGGCACCCACCACTACCCTGGAAGAGTGGGTAGATGGCCGTTCCCATCATACAGAGGAGGAAACCAAAGCTTGGACTGGGAAAGGCAAACCCTTCAGATCACACCGCTGGGCCTTAAACTTGGATCTGACACGCTCCAAAGTCTAAATTCTTAGCCACTCTGCTAAGTTGTCTGGTTTGGGGTTCAAGTTGCTCATGGACACAATGCCAGTGCAATGACACCTCCACATCTCGTTTGCAAGCCGTCTTGGGGACTCCAGGTGGCAGGAGCCAACGAAGGCCTCTGCTTTGTCTCTACATTCCAGGCACCTTTAAGTAACCCACAGTTCCTTCGGGATCCGTCCATGTGGAGGCCTCTGGGCAAACTCCCACCTCCAGGGTGCCTCAGACACTGGCCTGGCTTGCCGCCTCACTGGAACTGCTCAGACACAGAGGCCAACGTGACCCCCTGCCTCACAGAATTCTTAGACAACAGCAATTGCAAAATTGTCAACTCTAGGACACTCAAAACCTCAAGAGCTCGGGGTCCCAGAATCTCAGTAGCAGGACACTGGGACCCTCAGGCATGATCATACCTCTGGGCTGTACTGGGGTTGATTACTTACAAATCAGCCACTTCAAAAGGAGCTCAAGCTTGTGTCTGATGAGCATGGCCTCGACAGACCCTGTTTCTTGGTCTTGGTTCTTTCTTGCTCTCCCAGCTCTCACGCCCTATCTGATGCTCTGTCCTAACTCCAGCCCTGGCCCTCGAGCACAGCCCTGTTTCCTACCCGTCTCTCTCTGTGGTCCTCAAATAGGGGAAATTACTCAACACCCCTCCCCCCCCACCCCCGGCCCCATGGAATAGTTTGTAAATGCTTGAAGACATTTTTGGTTGTCATGACTGGGAGAAGTTGTTACTAGCATTCAATGGGAAAACACAAAGGAGGCTACTCCTCAGCCCTCAATCTAAAGGCTGGACCCCACCCCACAGAATGATACAGCCTCAAATGTCTAAGCTGAGAAACTCTGCTACGGCATATACAAATTTCTGTACCCACCCTCACGCTCACCTTTCAGAAGCCATGGCACGACTATAGCCTTTTTCTCAGGCCCATGAGACAGACCTTCAGGTAGCAACCACCCACCCACCCTTCACTGACCATCCGCCACTCCCTATTTTCATTTCTTGATTCCCAATGGTCAGTTCCCAATTTCCAGGACAAACTGGATGGTGGGGAATTGGAAAAAGCATTAACGTCAGTCCTTGCCTTCTTTCTGCACCAAATTGAGGCTAATCCAGCAATTGCATCTGCCGGGCTTTGGCTGGGGCACCAGTTCCCCCAGTGTGTTAACCTTGGCCCAGGCAATTGGCCCGCTCCCCGATTGGCATGCTTGCCCATGTCAGGCAAGCGTGGCGGGCAGAGACACAAGCCAGGATTCCTGTGGTCGCTCTAGGCATTGGCTCTACAGGCGGATAATGGAGAGTTGGCTCTATCTGTACGGTGGGGATTCCCAGGAAGGGATTCCATTCTAGAATTTAGGCCTGGCAGGGGGTCCAGAAGGCAGTCATGGGCCCTGCATAGCTCAGGCTGGACAGACTCCTCATACATTACCTGGCATGTATTTACTGAGCACTTGTGTGCCAGGCACTGGGAAGCTGGTGAATGAAACTGACAACATCCCTGCTTTAGTGGGGCTTATGTGCATGCGGGAGACCCAGGCAAACAGTTGTCCAGAGAGGAAACCTGGCAGTTTCTGGGAGTACTAAGAAAAAAAAAATAGAACACGTGCTGAGAGAGAAAGGTATAGGGGATCCCTTGAGCAGGTAGCAAATGCAAATGCAAAAGCCCTGAGGCCAGAAAGAATCAGGTGGGCTTGAGGAATCACAGGAGGACCATGCAGTCAGTGCAGAGATAGTAAGGTACCAGGAGAGGCAAGTGAGGGTAAAGAAACCCGCAAAGATTCAACCTCATAGGGACTTGTGGTGGCATTTGGGAATCTGGCTTTTATTGTAAGTATAAAAAGAAGCCAGCTGAGTTTTTACCAGGGTGTGACTTTAAAACATCACCCTGTCTGCTGGGTGGGGGAAAAGAGAGGAGGGCTGGAAGGCAGCAATCCCTTGGGGTTCCCCCGGAGACCTAGGGGACTCCTCCAAAGAAAGCCCTTTCAAGATTCAGAATGCAGAGGCCAAAGGCCTCTCAGGGAGAGGGGCTGGGAGCCAGCAGGGCCCTTCAGAGGTGCCCCGCATGGTTCCCAGAGCTGGGGTGTGGAGCCCCAGCCAGGGGGACCCCAGCCCCTCAGGGTCTCCCCTCTCTGTTGCAGACGGGCAGCCCCATCCCGGCCTCAGCGAAGCCCTCCCCCGTGCCACCTCCGCCACCCATCGGATCAGCAGCTGGTGAGTGCCATGCTGGCCTTGACCTCAGGGAGGGCAGGGGGGCAAGCAGGATGTGCCCAGGCCCAAGAAAAGCCCCCAGGAAATGACAGAGGGATAGGAGGGAATCAGGAGTCCAGGCAGGAGGAGGTGACTCCTAGTAGGCAAGCCCCTGGGTATGTGCTAGGGGCGTGGGGAGGTCTGGGTTGAGTACAGTCAGTCAACTCTCATTATCCCTGCCAGGAGCAGGGCCAATGGGGCGTGAGCCTGCCAGCTGGATCCTTGGAGTCCATTCTCTGCCAAATGACCCTTAGAATGGAGCTCGGCCTGTCTGTGTCTCAGTTTTGGCATCTGCAAAACGGAGCCATGAGATACATCTCATAGATTTGCCTTAAGAACCCAGGGATCACTGGGTAACAGGAATCAACTACAGTGCACATGGCCACTACCTTTTATTAAGCAGCTTGGCAGGTATTGGTGTATAATAAAAATCTTACCAGAATTGCAACTCCCAGAATTAATAGCAACTGCATTGACCTGGACTCTCAGCTTGGTTAATCCCATTGAACCTTCACCACAGCACTGAAAAAATAATCCTGTTAGAATCGCAGGTCACAGATAGGTCTGAGATGTTACTCTGTGGCTTCTGCTTCGCCTCTCTGTGGAACCCATTTCTTTATCTGTTCCATGGGCATGATCAATATCCCTTTTTGGAGAAAGGATCTTAAAAATGAAGGGAAACCAAGCCCAGTGGCATAGCTCAGCTCTCAGGGAGGCTGAGGCTGGAGGATCACAAGCCATGCCTGAACAACTGAGTGACTTAGTGAGACTGTCTCAAAATTAAAGCCAAAAAATAGGCCAGAGATGTAGCACAATGCAAAAGTCCTGGGCTTGATCCCTGTACCAACCCCCACCCTCCACCCAAAATGGAAGGGAGAAGCCAGAGTCAGTGGCACAGGCCTATACTCCTAGCACTCTGAGAGGCAGAGGCAAGAGGAACAAAAGTTTGAGCCCAGCCTGGGCAATTTAACAGCTTAATGAGACCCTGTCTCAAAGGCCCTGAACTTCATCTCCAGTACTACAAAAAAGGAAAAAAAAATTAAGTGAAGGGAGAATTGACCAAGAATAGTCACATAAGAACTCACATTGGTCACAGGTTTACTGGGAGCAAGGCATCAGGTAACACAAGCTGTGAGTTGTGTCCATCTTTACCCTGAATGCGTCATGGGGTCAGGATTCTAATTTGAAAGGTGGTAGCTATGAGCATTTAATCTCCGCCCCCCCAAACCCGCCCCCTGAGTACTGAGGATGGAACCCAAGATGTCCTGCATGTTAGGCAAGGGACTTACCACTGAGCTATACCCTCCAGCCCTTTCTGTTTATTTTTTGAGACAGAATCTCACTGTATAGTCCAGGATGGCCTGGAACTTGGATCCTCCAGCCTCAGCCTCTGACCACTGGGACTCTAGGCAGGCACAACCATATTCAGCTTTGAGCATTTAAATAAGCATTTGCTGTGTGTAATGTTTTCATTGATGGCAGTTGTGACAAAGCTCACAAATCAGAGCACTTGCCTAGCAAGTGCTAAGTCAAGTGCTAAGTACCCGAGTTCGATTCCCCAGCACCACCTAAACCAGACATGGTGGTGCATGCCTGTAATCCCAAGCACTCAGGAGGCTGAGATAGGAGGATTTCTGTGAGTCTAAAGCCAGCCTGGGCTCCATTCTGAGTTCAAGACCAGCCGGGGCTACACAGCAGGACTCTGTCTCAAATAAATAAATAAATAAATAAATAAATAATAAACAGGGCTAGAAGCATAGCTCTGTGGTTAAGAGCACTTGCCTAGTGAGGGGCCCTGGGTTCAATTCCCTAGCACCACATAAAGTAGGTGGGGTGGTACATGGCATGCCTGTAGGGAAAAAAAATGAATAGGGCGTGGTTCAGTTTTTTAAGAAATTAAAAATAGGGCTGAAAATGTAGATCAGTGGTAAAGTGTTTGCCTAGCATATAGGAGGCCCCTGGATTCAATCCCCAGTGATGCAAAAAAAAAAAAAATCCTTAGATGTTAGATGTTGTATAAGGATAAGGAGGTTTCTGGTCCTTAGAAACAATCTTCATTTTTAGAATGGGAAAACTGAGACACCAGGGTCCTTGCCTTGTCTCCTCTGACACCAGTTCCCGTCTACTTCCTACCTGGCAAGGTCACGGTCAGAGGCCAGAGGCTGAGCAGGGACTGAGAACCACATTTGACTCTCTGCCCTTCCAAGAATGAACATGTAGAGAGAAGATGTGTCTTTGGAACTGTTCTGCTGCAGAGTTAACTTTCACCAAATTTGGGGGAGAATATAATTAAGCTAATTAAATCACCTAGCTTGGGGATGACTGAAGCAAAAACACCCTGGAACACAGGTCAGAATCTTGGGTCCTCCCAGGGAACGATGAGAGCTGACTTTGCCGGCACACTTGAGACAGTCCTCAGAGGCTGCTCTGTTGTGTGCATATTCTTCTACGATGCAATGGATCTGGACATTTGGGAGCTGAACTTGGCTTTTGGCTCAGTAGTTCTGGAAGGGCCCACCTGGATACCCTCCCTTCCCTCCCTACTTTCACCCCCATATTCCCAGCCTTTTTGAGGTTACCCTTGGGATGGATCTCTAGGATCTGCCGCAGACAGCCTGGGAAGACTCCCTACCACCTCTACTGTAGGAAGGGAAACTGAGGCCCACAGCTAACCCATTGACACTTCCTTGCAGCTGCTGGGATGGAGGCAGCCTGGACTTCCAGCCGGGCTCCCCACCACCCCATATCCTGAGTCCCTTCCCTGGCACCCCTGATGGCCAGGGACTCTGGGAACACCCACTGGTCCAGGAGGCTGGGGAGGGCATCCCATCTGAGCAGAGGTTCGAGGACTCAGTCATTGTGAGAACCATGAAACCTCAGGCTGAGCTTGAGGGCTCTAGAAGGTTCTTGAACCACCATAGTGAACTGAAGCTCTTAGAGAAAGCCCCCCGGGGCCGCCCCAGGTTTGACTGGCTCCATGACACCAACGAACAGGAGCCCCTGCAGGATGCAGGGCTGCACCTGGACCTGCCTACACAGCCACCAACCCTGACCTCCTTTAGGACGGTGATTGTGCCAATGGAAGACACCCCTAAGACACTGGACATGGAAGTAGTGGACACCAGAGAAGACTTTGAGGGGTTAGCCCAGCCCTCTGAGTGGGACCTGCCCACACTGGCCTCTGAAGTGGCCACGCAGACGTGGACAGTAAACTCAGAGGCATCTGTGGAGCGGCTGCAGCCTGTGCTGCCTCCCGTCCGGACTGGCCCATACCTCTGTGAGCTATTGGAGGAGGTGACTGATGGAGTAGTCAGCCCAGATGAGGATGAAGAGGAGGAACCAGCTGTGTTCCCATGCATTGAGTGCAGCATATATTTTAAGCACAAGGAACACCTTCTAGAACACATGAGCCAGCACCGCCGAGCCCCGGGCCAGGAGCTCCCCGCTGACTTGGCCCCCCTAGCCTGCAGTGAGTGTGGCTGGGCCTTTGCTGACCCCACCGCTCTTGAGCATCACCGGCAGCTGCACCAGGCTTCCCGGGAGAAGATCATCGAGGAGATCCAAAAGCTGAAGCAATTTCCAGGTGACGAGGGTCGTGAAGCCCGGCTGCAGTGTCCCAAGTGCGTCTTTGGCACCAATTCCTCCAAGGCCTTTGCACAGCACGCTAAGCTGCATGTGCGTAAGCCACCCGGCCATCCAGCCAAGGAATCTTTCGAGGGCAGCAGCAGGGCTGGCAGCCCAGGTCCCCATGCCAGCCCCCTTATCTATCCGCCCTATGGAGCTGCCTCGGGCCTTAGTTCCTGTGTCTTTTGTGGCTTTCCTGCGCCGAATGAGAGCCTGCTCAGGGAGCACGTAAGGCTTGTGCATGTGCGTCCCCACTGGGAGGAGGATGGCGAGGCTTTCGAGGAGGACGACCCTGCTGGCCAGCCAGGCACTAGCCAGGATGCATATGCCTGCATTTCTGACACCGCGCCTCTGGACTACTTTGGCCGAGCTGAGCCACTCTTGGCCCCCACGTGGAGGGAGAATGCTGCTGGATATGACCCTGGCCTGGCCTTTGGCCCAGACTGCCAGCAACTGGGCATGAGGGATTTCCCACTCTCAAAGCCATTTCCACACAACTCTGGCCAGAGGCCTGGAAGGCTAGCTTTCCCCTCCCCACTAGTATCAGCCCCCTGCTCCATACACCTCAGCAAAAACCGAAGCACTGTCTCCCTGCAGGGGCTAGGGGACCAGAGGCACCCGTGGAGTGAAGAGGACGAAGAGGAGGATGTAATATTGACTTCTGAAATGGATTTTCCCACTGAAAATGGGATCTTTCCACCCCCAGCCACTCCCAGCCTCATACCCCAACCAGCCCTAGAGCTGAAGCAAACTTTCCGAAATGCCCTGCTGACAGCTGATGCCTCAAGGGCACAGCGGCAGCAGCTCCAAGAGATGGTGCCCATCGTCCTGGTGGCAAAGCTTAGGCCACAAGTCATGGCTGCAGCAGCCAGGGTGCCCCCAAGCCTGCGGCCTGAAGAGTTGGAGCTGGGGAGCACTCACCCTCTGGATTTTCTGCTCCTGGATACTCCTCTGGGTGGCCCGCTGGGACTAGACACACTCTTGGATGGGGACCCAGCCATGGCCCTGAAGAATGAGGAGCGGAAATGCCCCTACTGTCCTGATCGCTTCCACAATGGCATCGGCTTGGCCAACCATGTCCGTGGCCACCTGAACCGTGTGGGCGTCAGCTACAACGTGCGGCACTTCATCTCCGCCGAGGAGGTGAAGGCCATCGAGCGCAGGTTTTCCTTCCAGAAGAAGAAGAAAAAAGGTAGGGCAGCGTTGTTCCGGCATCTACCTCCCTCCAGGGCCTGGGAGCCACATGCCTGGGCAGCTGCTGAGTTCTAAATTCTACTACCCTCACTCTGAATCCCCTTAGCATGGCTGTACAGGGTGAAACTGGGGCTCCTCTCAGAGACTAGGAGTCACAGCAAAATCACCACCAAACCTCACTGGATATGTGGGGATGCCCTGATGCCCTGGCCATGCCAGCAGCTGGAGGAAGGGGTCTGGCAGAGGAATGAGGCTTGGGCAGAGAACTCCATTTCTTTCCTTCAACTGATATTTACTGAGAAAGGGCCTCTCTGTTCTGGGCACTAGGGAACACAGCCATGAGTCAAAGAGCAGCTGTGGCCCTCCTGGAATACATAGCACAGGACAGCAGTGTTGAACCCTCTGGTGGGCTTCGGAATGGAGGGGTGCCTGTGGGGCATGCAGATTCCTAGGTGACAAGGTTCTGATTGTGGTAGTCTCTTTCCAGTGGGAGCAGGTAGTTCTGGGTAGTTCTGATGTTGGCAGTCACAGAACCCATGTCGGGAGGTGCGGGTGTGGTGCTGAATGAGAAAGTGTGTGTGTGTGTGTGTGTGTGTGTGTGTGTGTGTGTGTGTGTGTACACTAGGGTTGGGGCAAGGGGTGGATGGCCAGGAGACCAGGCAGTTAAGACATCAAGTGATGGGGGCTGGGAGAATCAGGAGGCAAGGGAAGCCAAGAGAGGAAATCCTTGATTCTACCTGCGGGGGCTCAGATTGTATCCTGTGTGTTTCTTCATGCAACATATATTTCCTTTTTTTTTTTTTTATGGTGAGCAAAAGTAGACATAAGGAGGTAATCCACTGAGTATTCACCAAGATGACTGCAAATCCACAAGTGGAGAAGGCTTTCTGAGGGGAAGGCCCCTATTGCTGCCGGCTGTGGGAGGGTAGACCTGGGGGGTCAGACTTCCTAGAGTGGGGAAGTGGGTGCCTGAGCTGAGATGTGTGGGATAGGTGGGTGTACCACCAGCAGGGGGGCAGGGGGCAGCCCAGTGTGATTCAAAAAGAGTGAGAAGCCCTCGAAACTGGGAGGGGTTGGGGCTGAAGAGGAGCTGCCTCTGACTCCTACCTGACCCAACACAGTCCGTGTCCTCTCTCCACAGTGGCCAACTTTGACCCCGGTACCTTCAGCTTGATGCGATGTGATTTCTGCGGGGCAGGCTTTGACACTCGAGCCGGCCTCTCCAGCCATGCCCGGGCCCACCTTCGTGATTTTGGCATCACCAACTGGGAGCTCACCGTCTCGCCCATCAACATCCTGCAGGAGCTGCTGGCCACCTCGGCTGCTGAATTGCCCCCTAGCCCTCTGGGGCGTGAACCCAGTGGCAGCTTCCTGACCTCCCGCCGGCCACGCTTACCTCTCACAGTGCCCTTCCCACCCAACTGGCCTGAGGACCCTGGGCCAACATACGGAGATGGTAAGGGGAGGGGGCAGGCTAGAGCCCTGGCCCTTCCCAAAGGCTCAGATGAATGGAGGGGTGAGGGCAGGGGGGAAGTGGCGACTCTACTTTCCTGGAAGCATTTCCAGTCACTTTACAAAGTGCTTTGGCAACTTTCTTCATCACTGTTTTGCGACTTAGGAGCCACTTTTGTTTACTTGGTGGGGGCTCGGCCAGGACTATTCGTGGTTTCTATTTCTCCCTGCAAATGCTTATTGAGCTCTTCCTAGGACCCAAACATTGTGGTAAGCATCCGATAGCCACAAACTCATTGAGATCCTCACAATGACCATACTATTAAGGTGGGTATTGTCATCATCCCCACTTTACAGATGAGGAAACTGAGGCACAGAGAACTTAATTAGCCTATCAAAGGTTACCCAGACAGAAATGCTCCAGATTCTCTCCTGATGAATCTTCTGAGCAGCACTGCCCAGTAGAACTTTATGAGACCATGGAATTGTTCCTTAGTTATCTGTGTTGTCCTGGAGGATCACCACTGGCTACATGTGGCTGTTGAAATGTGGCTAGTCGGAAGCCACCAATCATCTTATTGGATGGTCCAAGTTCTAGATTTTCGATCAATGCCAGCTTTGCCCAAAAGCACTGAGAAGCCCCTCCCACACTTAAGCACTTGCCACGTACTAAGATTTCAATCTGTATCATCTCAGATATGCCAAAGAATGAGTCTGTGGGGCTAAGAGTTGATGTTTGTTGTTGCTATTTTTTTTTTTTTTTTGTAGGGGACTGTTTGCTTTGCTTTTTGTGGTTCTGAGAATTGAACTCGAACCTTAGCACATGTTAGGCATTTGTTGTGCCCGTGAGCTACATATACCATCAGCCCTAGGATTGTTGGGTACCCATTTGATGGATAAAGAAACTGTGTACCATCTACCTTGCCCTATCCACAGGTGGAACTGGACTTTTGGGCCCGTTGTCAACTTGTGTCTCCAGTAAACGCCATGGCTGGGCTCTGTAGAGGCAATGGAGAAACAAAGGAGTTTGCAGGAGCTTTTTATAAGGCAGAGAATTCAGCTATGAGGAGCAGTTGAACTCTTAAGGATTGAAAAGTACCTGAACAAGGGGAATAGAAACCTGAGACACAGACAAGCTAGTGGCTGGTTAAAGTCACACCTCAGAGAGAGGCAGAGTAGAGATTTGACCTCAAGTTTCTTGCTTTTGCTAAATAAATGGCTACCCTCTAGGCATTGAGCTCCCACATCTGTCCCTAGTGTCTCTGGAGTGGCTCAGAGGCAGAGCTGGCTCTGAAGATATCTAGGACTCCAGTCCTTCCTTATGTTTCCAGCAGAGGCCTGGATGCCACTTTCCTACTACTTACCTGGCGCCTGGGTCATGGTGGGAAGCAGTGCTCAGCAGCCAGGTTCACCACTGGCCAAGCTGATTCCACCAGGAAACGATGTGTTCACTCCCGGTATGTGCTGAGGAAGCTGGCCAAGCTACTGGGGTGTGGAGCGGCAGTCTGTGGAAGGGAGAAGTGAGTTTGGCACTGCTCAGGCCTTACCCATCTATGGACAAGGGGATGAAGTTCCGGAGTAGCTGGGAAGATCCTAGAGGCATACTTCGAGTAAAGATGTCCAAGTTTAGAGCTGAGTGAGCATTGTCGCTGCGTGGCTTTCTTAGAAGTCTCCTTTTCTCTTCCAAATAGACCAGAGGGCGGATGCCAGGTTGGGGGAGTGGCTCGGTCGTGTTTTGACCCCACCCAGCTGTCAAGAAACAGCTGGGTACACTCCGTTAGGAAATGGGGAGAAAGGAGCCGGCAGTAGCTTGACATGTAGGTGATGACGGGCCGGGGGAGTTCTGTAGGACCGCGGGGCGGCACCGTCGAGGACAGCCGGAGACTAGGATAATGCAGGCGAATACTCTTGGTCAGGGGCAGGTGATCTCTAGGATCGTTGACGGGTAAAAGGAGTTTTCCAGGAAAGAGAATGGGCTAGGGTCCCGGGACAGGTCCTAGCTTCCCACGTCAGCAGTCTGAATATTGAGGTGCATGCTTGTGGCTGGGGAATTCCCGTCTGGGACATAGGAATGTCTGGAAGCCCGGCTGGCCGGACAGATGGAGGCCGGCTGGCGTGTGGCGCGCCTTCACGGGTGAGCTGGGGGCACGGGCGGCTCCCGGCGGCTGCAGCTGTGGGTCGGCGGGGCTCGGTGGAACGTTTCGCTCCTGGCGCTCGGCGCTCCACAGGCTAACCTGGGCGCGTGCCGCGGGGCGGGGCGGGGCGGGGCGCGTTCGGCAGCGGCGCTCGGCGCTCGGCTGCTGTTGCCTGGGCGGCCGCCCCGCGTGCGCCGGAGCCAAGATGGCCGCCTCCACCGCCCAGTGCCGAGTGACAAAAGCGGAGACCAAGGCGGCAGCGGGGCCGCGCGCAGGGGCTGCCCGGGAGCGCGCGCCGACGGGGGCGCCCCCGCCGGGTCCCCCGAGCCCAGGCGCGGTGGCCCTTTCCGCGCCGCCGCTGCCGCCGCCACCCCCGCCGCCGCCGCCGCCACAGCCGCCGCAGGACGGGCCCAAGGCCGAGCCAGAGCCGGGACCCGGGCCCTCGCCCCCTCCGGGTAAGAGCGGACGCCGGGGAGGGTCCGGCAGGGACGAGCCGGCGTCCCGCGCGCCCGTGCCGCCGTCGCCTCCGGTGCTGTCGCCCAGCCCGCAGACGTCCCCTCCCCCCAGGCCCGACAGTCGCGCGGCCCAGGCCGCTCCCGTCGCCGCTGCAGGGCGCCGGGCCCCCGAAGCACGGTGCCCTCGCCGCCCGGGACCCTCGCCCCGCCTGGCAGAGGCCCGCTGCCTCCGTAGGCCCCGGAGCGCGCCCTGCCACGGCTCAGTCCCCGTCGGGGCGCACACCCGATTTGGCCGTGCCGCGTCGGGCTGACGCGCCCCCTCCACCCCGAGACACTGACAAAGTCTAGGTGCCCGGGCGCCGTAGGCCTCGCCGCCGGCCTCCTCCTCCCCTTTGCAGTACTCCCTAGTGTCCTGACTCATTGCCTCCCACGGAGCGCCTCCGAAGCCGCCCGACACCCGGGTCCCACCGCGCTCTGACCTCTGTAAGCTTGGTGTTGAGCAGCCCTCCCAGCTCCCTTTCTTTGGAAGGTTAAACCGGGAAACGCTTACCTTTTCCTTCTTCCCACACACCTCTCGCCGGAGCTGCTTGGCCCGATAGGTGCTTCAGCAACGCCACACAGAGTTCTTTGATGTCCAGTCTTCATGTCTCCGGCCAGATCACTGCAGGCCCGGGATCGCGCTTCTCTCACCTTACCCCGTTTGTGGCTCGACGAGTGATGAGCAGATTACCCTGGCCCAGTGTCTCCGAAGTCCTGTCCCCGCCGTCTTCCGTGCGGTTCCCGCTAAGCGCTCAGTCCCTGTGTGTCGCTGCCTCTGCAGTGCTTCTTTGCCTTGCTGACCCTGGTCTCTATCTAATTCTTCTTGTGTCTGTTTTCACATACAAGTACCCCTTGTAAGTTCTGCCCAAAGAGTTGTTCTCTCTGGTGGCTAGGATAGGAGTCCCAGCTCAGACCGACACAGTGACATCTGACTTGTGCACATCTCAGTGGGTGGAAGGTAGCTGCTTTGTCTCCGCTGTTGTGAGGCAGCCTCAGTGTCCCCACACGGTGCTGGTGCGGGGGGCAGTGGGTGGAGCTTCAGCTTTCAAAGGAAAGCTGATTTCAGCGTCTAAACACACACCAAGGATGAGGTGAAGTGCCGTGTTCTCTGTCCTGCTGGGAGTCGACAACCCGACCCTTTCGGGGGCTGAGTGTGTCTCCTGTACCCCACAGGCCTGGGTTCTGAGGAAAACACAATGGTGGCCATGGACTTGGGGTCCCCCCCACTTCCTAAGAAGACACTGCCTGTCCCCGGGGCCCTGGAGCAGGTGGCTAGTCGGCTGAGCAACAAAGTGGCCGCAGAGGTTCCTCATGGCAGCAAACAGGAACTGCCGGACCTCAAGGGTGAGTGGCCCAGGTGACGGGCAGAGTGCCGACAGGCTACTCACGCTCATAGGGGAGCACTCAGGCCGAGAGTTAATGTGGGTCTCCAGGCTGGCCGTGGCTTTCTGATACCTTGAGGTGCTGAGAAGACACCCGTCTGTCTTCCCTCCTGAGCTTCTACAGCTCCAGCTGTGTGTGTGGACCTAAATGCGCCCTCACTGACAAGTGGAGGAGCATCCTGAGATGCTGGGGGCATGATAGTGAAAAGCTCACACTCAAACAAGGCCATTTGCCACCTCTGACACTCTGATGCTTGTTAGCTATGCAATCTTCCCTGTGACACCAAGTCATCTGTTTGCTGACCTTTTTTTTTTTTTTTGAGACAGGGTCTCGCTCTGTAGCCCAGGCTGGTCCTGAACTCACTGTGGGGCCCAGGCTGGCCTTGGACTCAAGCAATACTCCTGCCTCAGCCTCCCAAGTGCTGTGATTACAGGCAGGCACCACCATGCCCAGCTTGCTGGGAATCGAACTTGGGTACTTGGCTCTTGCTAGGCAAGCGCTTTAACTGATGAAGCATTCCTTTAGCCCCCGTCCACTGACTCTTGAGTTTATTTTGAGAAGCGATGGCCGTGAATACTGGTTCTTAGGAATACAAAAGAAGCAAGATGGGTCTGGCTGTTGGGCTTGGGTCGTCGAAGCTGGGGCCAGAGAGGCAGAGAAGCAGATGGAAGCAGGAAGGAATAAAGGCCCTATTGAAGGGGGGTTCAGGGAACTACAGGGACCATGGCTGGGGTCTCCCAACCAGCCTTGGGGTGTGAGTTGTGAGCCACACAGATTGGTGTGTAGTGTGTAGCTATATCAAGCCATTGTTTGTGTGAACCTGTTGCCAGGACACTGGTACTTCAGAGATCTGAAAGGCATCCTTATGGGCTGTTCCACAGAAGAGCTAATCCTCCTGCTCTGTACCTTTGGGCACAGTTATTACCCCCTCTGAGCCTCAGTTTCCTTACTTGCAAACCAGACAGGCTAATCCTTACCTCATTAGAATCATTGTGAGGATCAAGAGGGTTTGGTGGAAGCAAGATGCTTACATGGACTCTGGTTAAGGGGGAGGAGAAGCAATGAGCTGGACATGCAGGCCTGACAGCCTGCTCTCCTGGCCTCCATCTCGCCCTCTAGCCCAGAGCCTGACTACCTGCGAGGTCTGCGGTGCCTGCTTTGAGACCCGAAAGGGCCTGTCCAGCCACGCACGTTCCCACCTGCGGCAGCTGGGCGTGGCAGAGTCAGAGAGCAGCGGCGCTCCCATCGACCTCCTCTACGAGCTTGTGAAGCAGAAGGGCCTGCCTGAGGGTCCCATCGGGCTGCCCCCAGGCCTGGCTAAGAAGTCCAACTCGCCGAAGGAGTTGGTCAGTGGGACCACTCGGCCTGGCCTACTTACTCTGGGCAAGCCCCTTGATGCCCCGGCCATCAACAAAGCCATCAAGTCACCTCCTGGCTTCTCCACCAAGAGCTTGGCCCATCCACCCAGCTCTCCGCTCCTCAAGAAGGCACCGCTGGCCCTGACGGGCTCCCCCACCCCCAAGAATCCCGAGGACAAGAGCCCCCAGCTGTCTTTGAGCCCTCGGCCTGCCTCCCCAAAGGCACAGTGGCCCCAGTCTGAGGACGAGGGGCCCCTGAATCTCAGTGAGTGTGGGTCCTGGAAGCTGAGGGAGGTCCTGGTGCTGGGAAGGACCTGGCTGTGGGTTGGGCCTTAGGACCCAGGTGAAGACAGTGGGGGTTGCAGCTCCCATGTCCTAGGTTAGCCATGCCACAGTATTGGTTGAGGTGCTTACTGCATATCCCGTTGGGCTGTCCTGCGTGTGATCATCTGTCTCCCTCTTTGCTCATCTTCCTCTGGAGATCTGGCGATAGGCTCTGGGTTTGCCAGGATCGTCTCGCCACTTTGAAGCAGCTCTTTGCCTTTTTGGGGCTGTGGGTGGGGACAGTGAAAGTCACCAGTTCCTGTTGCTTCCCTAGTCGGAGTTTGGGGCATCTTTGGTTCTGTGGGTAGACAGGTGGTCCATCTAACAGAAAGTCCCTGTAGCTGGCCCCTCTTTACATCTTCCTGGCCATCCCATGCACAGTTGCCTGTCTCTCAGGGTAGGGCCCTCCATTTTCCTTGGCTGCCCATGGGTTTGGCAGGTAGGATTTGGAAAGAAAGGCACAGGGAGCAGGTTGTAAGGAGGTATCCTGCAGGACAGCTGTCTCCAATCTCCAGGGACCCATTTCGTGGAAGACAGTTGTTTACAGATGGGAGTTGTAGGGTTGGGAGGGTGGATACAACTCCACCTCAGACTATCGGGCACTAGATTCCCATAATGACTGTAGTGTGACCTACATTTTGCACATGTGCACTTCACAATACGGGTGACACTTCTGTTGGAATCTGATGCCATGCTGATCTCAGAAGGTGTAGCTCAGAGGGTAACGCAAGCAGTGGGGAATAGCTGTAAATGCAGATGATGCTTCACGTGCTTGCTTGCCTGTCCACTCTGTTGTGCAGCCTGTTTCTTAACCGGCCTTGGCATGAGGGTTGGGGACCCTTGCTGTCGGACATTTCCCAAACATTTGCAGGCATTAGAGTCTGGCCACCTATCCACGGGCGCTTGGCACCTCACGTTTCCACTGAATCTGCTGTGCTTTCCCGAGCAGGGCCCGAGTCACTTTGTCTTGGCTGTAATGTGCTTGGCAGCCCTGTGGGCCCCCTCTTGCCATCCGCTGTTTGCCTGTATCTTCCGTAGTAGAAGTCCCAGGGAAGCGGGCCTGGGAGCGTCAGAGTTTGCCGCAGGAGTTTGGTCACCACTTGTCTACTCCACATCCCTAAGCTCTCCGTCTTCAGTTTTATGCCAAAGGGCTAGGCAGAGAACAGGATCTTTTTGCTCAAAACCTCTCAAGATAAATCTGCCATATAAGACCTGGATCCTTAACTGCCTGGGCAGCTGAGACTCAAACCAGACCTTCCTGCCTGTGGCCTCCAGGGCCAGCCAAGGTGGCGGCCGTGAACCCCCCTGTGTTTTGTCTCCGCAGCTTTAGATAGTGACGGGGGCAGAGAGCTGGACTGCCAGCTGTGTGGTGCCTGGTTTGAGACCCGCAAGGGCCTATCCAGCCACGCCCGTGCCCACCTGCGCCACCTGGGCGTCAGCGACCCGGACGCCAAGGGATCCCCCATAGACGTGCTCCACGGGCTCATCAGGAGGGACGGCGTCCAGATCCGCCTCCCACCCGGGCGCGGCACCCTGGCCCAGCTGGGGCAGCTTCCTTCCGCCTCTGCGGCCCCCTCCTTGCCCCTCCCCCATCCACCGGCCAAGAAGGCCAAGCTGAAGGCCGAGGGTATGGCCAGCCCCTGGGGGAAGCAGGACCTCTCAGCCGCCGCAGCCGCCGGCATTTTCTGGGCCTCTGATGTGGAGCCGTCTCCTCTCAACCTCTGTAGGTTCTCGCTTCAGCTGCCTCCTCCCTGTGGGCCCTGGCGCCCCTCCCGGGGGAGGGGGGGTCACAGCCCCCTCCCTACTCCTTCCCTACTGGGGCAGGGAGTAGACAGGGGCCCTTGGCGGTGGGCTGGCTCTGCCCAGAGATCTTGTTGGCAGTGGGCTGCCTGACCTCTCTCTTGGCCTTTGACTTCATATCATGACCCTTCCTGAGAATGAAGGCCAACAGAAAGGGACCTTTTGTGTGGAAGGCGCCCATATCTGCTAGTGGTCTCCGTGGCACGTGGCACCTAACCTGCCGCTTCTGCATTCCTGCCCCATCCTTGTTGGGACCCACAGAGCCATGGAGCCTTGGCTCTGCCTTCCCCCAGGACTGAGGGCTTTTTGGCTCTCTGGAGCCTCCCCTTCCTCCTGCTGGGTGACTGGTCCCCTGCCCTGCTCCTCAGCTCCCTCGCTCGCACCTGCCCTCCACCACCACCCTAGCCTATGGGCGTGCTGCTGCCTATGCCCAGCCATCCAGGACACGCCTGCAGGTGACCATGTTAATTATGCCCATGATTCTGATTGTCCCCTTTTTTTCCTCCTGCTGCAGCCTCCGGCCCAGAGCCAACACGAGATATTCGCTGTGAATTCTGTGGTGAGTTCTTTGAGAACCGCAAGGGCCTGTCGAGCCATGCGCGCTCCCATTTGCGGCAGATGGGTGTGACCGAGTGGTATGTCAACGGCTCGCCTATCGACACACTGAGAGAGATCCTGAAGAGACGGACCCAGGCTCGGCCTGGTGGACACCCTCACCCTCCAGGGCCTGGCCCAAAAGCCCTGGGCAAGATGGTGGGCAGTGGTGGTCCTGGAAGCTCACTAGAAGCACGCAGCCCTTCGGACCTTCATATCTCATCCCTGACCAAGAAGTTGCCGCCACCACCAGGCAGCCCCCTAGGCCACTCACCAACTGCCTCTCCTCCCACTGCCCGGAAGATGTTTTCAGGCCTGGCCACGCCATCCCTGGCCAAGAAGCTCAAACCTGAACAAATGCGGGTGGAGATCAAGAGGGAGATGCTGCCAGGGGCCCTTCATGGGGAGCCACACCCATCTGAGGGTCCCTGGGGGTCGCCGCGGGAAGACATGACACCCTTGAACCTGTGTAAGTGTGACCCTGTGGCAGGGAGAATGATTGGAGGGGGTCTCCTTTCTGCTGCCCCTTGAGGGTATCCAGAGTACCCAGGGTTGAAGTGGAAGGGAGGAGGCAGGTCCAGAGGACACAGAATTAGCTGCATTCCTGCTGTGCAGACCACTGCAACCAGGCTGCTGATTGGTTCTCCTTTATTCATGCAGAGAAGGTGACAGTGTGTCATTCAGCCGTGGCAAAGGATTTTATCTCTTCTTCTGTCTTTCAGTGATTGGTAGTGGTTCCTACCAGGTTCTTAGGGAGAAAACTATAGGCATTAATTAGTGATCTCTGTCATCATGGGCAGATATGTCGAGAGACTGGAAGTGAATGTGCTGTATTTTTCGGATATTCCTGGTAATTGAGTGCTTGACATTTGGAGTCAAATTTGAGTCAAGATCGCTGTTCTTCTGTAATCTAGAAATATGTGACCTTGGGCAAGTTTCCTCATTTGGAAGATGGTTTTCTTAAGAATTAAGTAGGTGAAGCACTTAGCACAGTGCCTGGTTACAGAAAGCTGTGTGCAGTAGTTGTCGTCATGTCACTGTTAACTTGCTTCCCCCTCACATCATTACCTTGTCCATCCTGCTTGGGTTGATGAAGTGCCTCTTGTGTGGTGAGCAGGAGGAGGGCCCAGCCTCCGTCTTAGAGCTCATGAGCCAGCTCTGTGCTATGCGGTCTGAATTGTTCTCATTTTAAACCTTCCTAGTACTGCAGGCAAGTGAGGGTTTTCATCTCCATCTTCCAGAGGAGGAAATTAAGGCTCGGAGAAAGTGCCTTGCCCAGCATCACTCAGGGAGATGTGTAGAGGGGCTGGATACATACAGGAGCCTCTGGAAGCCCAGATAAGGGAGCAGGTCACTGGAGTCTGGTGGGGTTGGGGATGGTAATGGTGATGTATGACCAGGGGTAGCCAGGCAGCTGGCACTGACATGGGCCTTGAGCTTGGAGGCTTCCTGCCCGCAGCCGCGCCTCCTTCTCCTCCTCCCCTTCCCCCCGGACCCCCTGCAGCGTCCCGGGCAGAGCCGGTGCGCGACATCCGCTGTGAGTTCTGCGGTGAGTTCTTCGAGAACCGCAAGGGTCTTTCGAGTCACGCACGCTCCCACCTGCGGCAGATGGGCGTGACCGAGTGGTCTGTGAATGGCTCGCCCATCGACACGCTGCGGGAGATCCTGAAGAAGAAGTCCAAGCCGTGCCTCATCAAGAAGGAGCCACCAGCTGGAGATCTGGCTCCTGCCCTGGCTGAGGATGGGTCCCCAGCAGTGGCTCCCGGGCCCATGCAGTCTCCATTGCCACTGTCATCCCTGGCTGGCCGGCCAGGCAAACCAGGCGCTGGGCCAGCCCAGCTTCCCCGGGAGCTCAACCTGACACCCATCTCTGGGGCCAAGCCCTCAGCCGCGGGCTTCCTGGGCCCGGTGGCAACCAAGAGGCCCCTGCAGGAGGACCGCCTCCTCCCAGCAGAGGTCAAGGCCAAGACCTACATACAGACTGAACTGCCATTCAAGGCAAAGACCCTCCATGAGAAGACTTCCCACTCCTGTAAGCAGTGGGTGGCAGGGTCGTGGGAGGGCATCTGCCAGGGTCTGCCAGGCCAGACAGTACTACGAACACCCAGCTGGTCCCAAGCAGCGCCCCTGAGGCAAGGTCCTTTTGGGAGGTGGGATCGGAGGCTCTCTGGGTATGCCTGCCTCCTTGGGGTCCTGGCTCAACAACACTCCTTCTGTCTGCAGCCACCGAAGCCTGCTGTGAGCTCTGTGGCCTTTACTTTGAAAACCGCAAAGCCCTGGCCAGCCACGCGCGGGCGCACCTGCGACAGTTCGGTGTGACGGAGTGGTGTGTCAACGGCTCACCTATTGAGACGCTGAGTGAGTGGATCAAGCACCGGCCCCAGAAAGTGGGCGCCTACCGCAGCTACATCCAGGGCGGCCGCCCCTTCACCAAGAAGTTCCGTAGTGCTGGTCATGGCCGTGACAGTGACAGGCGGCTGCCCCTGGGGCTGGCACCCGGGGGCCTGTCCTTTGTTGGCCGGAGTGCTGGGGGGGAGCCAGGACCAGAGGCTGGTCGGGCGGCCGACAGCGGTGAGCGGCCTCTGGCAGCCAGCCCTCCAGGCACTGTGAAGGCTGAGGAACACCAGCGGCAGAATATCAACAGTGAGTGCCGATGGAGGAGGGTCACGAGGGCCCACCCGCTGGGCTCTGTCCCATATTGAGTTCCCCAGTTGTTCATCCCACCACTCATCCATCCATCCCATCTGTCCAGATGGCAGCCAGTCACGAGCTGTCTTTTTTTTTTTTTTTTTACAAGTCTTTGCAGCATCTGCCCCTTGCTGGCTAAAGGCAGGGGTACCCCCAGGCCCTAGTGCTCCTTCTTATGTGTCACCTTTCTCTCTGCCTTAGAATTTGAGCGTCGGCAAGCCCGCCCCCCAGATGCTTCCACAGCCCGGGGCAGTGAAGAGGCTGGTGACCTGCATCAGAAGCTGGAAGAGGTGCGGCAGCCCCCACCGCGCGTCCGGCCGGTCCCCTCCCTGGTGCCCCGGCCTCCTCAGACATCACTCGTCAAATTTGTAGGCAACATCTACACCCTCAAGTGCAGGTATGCTGCTTCTGGGAAGGAAGGGAGAATACCCAGCTCGGTCTGGGCCATAAGGAGCCCGGGAGCCTCTGAGGATCCTCAGAACGGGACAGTCTGGTGGGGGATGGGAGTTGCCCCTTAAGCAAGGCACAGACCAGGCTAAGGGATCCTCACAGCCTCTGCACCTCAGAGCATCACACTTCCAGGGAGACCTGGATTCAGATCCTCGCCCTGATACTTTACCAGCCTCGTGACCTCAGGCAAAAACTTGCTTGCTTCATGTCTCAATTTCCGCACCTTTAAGACAGTGTTGATAACAAACCTACCTGACAGATTTGTTCAGTGCTGAGTGCTTGCTTAATAGTTAGAAAATACTGAGAATCATAGTCTCAGTACATAGTAAGCTCCCAGGTATTTTTCAGATAAAGAAAAAAGTAGGGCTTAGTAAATTCTTACCAAAGTCTGTGTATATATCGGAGATCAGTACAGTGGGACTCTTAAGACTGAGGTGGCTTGTCTCCCGCCACATAGGCCAACTCAGAAGGAAGATTCAAATCCAAGTCCCCGGAGACACAGAGCATGAGTTTTGGGCCCCTTTGCTGTGAGGCCTCACTTGGTACACACTGGGAGAGAAGGAAGGGGCCCTGGTAAGTTCGGTAGGCTGTTTCTCTGGACCAACTCCCAACTCAGATTACCTGCAGCACTCAGGAGGCAGAGGCGCTTGAGAAGCCAGGGGGCTGTCCATAGAGAGATGCCCGGCTTCTGCAGACCTTTTCCCTCCAGTCCTGGACGTGCTCTGTCTACACTGAGGAGGGCAGATCTGTCCAGGAACATGGGCAAGGCTGTGCTTCTGCCTCTCTTCACAGCAAGAGCTGCTCCCTCTGTTTCCCCACACAGGTTCTGTGAAGTGGAATTCCAGGGCCCCCTCTCCATTCAGGAGGAGTGGGTACGGCACTTACAGCGGCATATCCTGGAGATGAATTTCTCCAAAGCGGACCCCGCGCCTGAGGAGCCCTCGGCCCCACAGGCACAGACAGCAGCAGCAGAGGCACCCTAACACAGAAGCATTCCACATTCCCCCTTGTGCAACTCTGTCTCCTGTTTCTTCTCTGTGTCCTGTTTCCTTCTTCTTTCTTTTCCGTTTCCAAAGGAGCAAGCCAAAACCTCAAACCGGCGCCCCTTGGGGTCCGGGCACACTACAGCTGGGGCGCTAGAAGCCAGCTAGTCACCCTTCCCTCAGCCCAAGGACTCTGGGACCACAGGGTGTCTTCCTTTAGTCCATGCCCACCTGGTCCAGCAGGTGTGGCAGCCAGGTCCCTGGTGGCAGTTGATCTGGTCACAGGAGGACAGTGCTCCCTCTTGTCCAGCAGCCAGGCAGGGCTATATCTGCTATCCGTGGCCATTTGCAAAGACCCCAAAGACCCCTGTTCTGGTTCCCTCTCGCCTCCTTAAATATCCTCTAACACATGCACATGAAAACACAGAAACATGCACATGCACCTCTTGAGACCCGGGATCTGCCCTAGCCCCCCAGTTCCCGTGTTGAACAACCACATCATGCCACGGTGCTTGCTCAGTGGAAGCCTTGCTCCCTCTGTGGCCCACTGCGTCTGGGAGCCACTACTGAGCCCACAATGCCACGGAAATTCTTGTTGGCTGCCCCCCCCCCCCCAAGGGGCCTTCCTAGCTGGGAAGAGCTCAGAGCTGACAGCTGCCTCCTGCCATGTCAAGGCCCCCCAGAGTCTTGGGCTTGGGCCAGGAGGGTAGGGGGGGGCTGGGACTCTCCTCCCCTACCCCTGGTTCCCTCCCCCTTTCACTGTTGCTTTCTATGTATAGCTCCCTAGACCTTTCACTTTTTTAAAAATGCGTTTTGTGTAGAGATTAAGGAACGTGAATCTTTTTATTTTGCAATCCTGGGCCAGCTAGATGCCGGGAGCTGATTGACCTTTTAACTTTTTTCAGTGGCCACCTTTGGTTATCAATGTACCTAGAAGTATGTAAATTAGATTAAATTTCTCTTCTGGAAACACCCCTGGGGCAGGTGGCCAGCGTGTGTTTTTCTGTCGAGTGGACAGGCTGGCATTGACTGGCAGCTGGGGCTGGGATCAGGGCCTTCTTCAGCTGGGGTTGAGCCCAAGTTCTCAGCTGTTAGTCTTTGGTACCATGGCTGTTTAGGAGCTCTGGCTGGCTGCTAAAGTAGCTTCCTGAGCAGAGAAACTGCTTTGTGTGGCTGATCTGGGAAAGAAGCCAAGATCGAGAAGCTATTGAAGCTAGTAAAGCTTTCTAGGGGCATGGGCTGTCCGGTGAGTGCTGGGAACTCACAGGGCAGGGTGGTGGGGCAGTATGGGGGAGAGGAGGGTGCAGACAGCTAGAGACTCAACCTGCCATCTGTGTCTTAGATAGCTTTTGTATGTGCAGTGCCTGAGATCTTCCCTAAGCCTCACGCATGCTACGCAATCACCACCACTGAGTTGCTCCCCCAGCTCCAGTATATCTGTTTTTTTATGAGACGTGTGCCCTGAGTGCAAGTAACAAGGGGGGAAGGAGCTGCGGATTCTTTCCTGTTATTTATTTTCTCACTCTGCAGATGTTTATTGAAGATTTCTGAGGTTGTAAGAGATTCTGTTGGCTGTTCCTCCTTGTCTATTGCATGCAGCTTTTCAGATCATTATTTTCATAAAGGACCAAATGCTAGAAAGTGGGTATGGCCTCATGGAGTGTGGACAGCAGGAGCCTCTGTGATCTCAAACCAGTTTTTCCCAAATATCCCTGCTCTGGGCCTGGGAAGGAGGGATTGCCCACAAAGGTGGTCACAGCAGGCTCTTCCCTACCCCTAACCTAGACCTGCACTATGGGTTACATCCAAGACTTAGCAGGAAGGACACTTAATGGGATTAGAGCCGACCTAAAGGTGCTTTCCCTTTCAACTTTTTATTGTTAATTTTTAAAATAGAAGTGATACATCCAAGCCTGGTGGCACAGGTGTGTAATTCCAGCACTCAGGAGGCGGAGGCAGGAGGATTTCCAAGAAATAAAAATGGCGGGGGGTTGTAGCTAATCCTGGGCTCAGTCCCCAGTACCAAGGGGGGAAAAACGTGATGCAAGGTGAATGTGAAGATGAATTTCAAATAAGGGAATTTGTAAGGTGGGAATGCCTCCCCATGCACCATTACCACCATTATACATTGACAACTATGAGTGTCTTTGCACTGGTTTTTCCAGTTCTGTTTTTTTTTTTTTTTTTTTTTTGGTTTAGTTTTGTTTTTCTTTTGTGGTACTGCTGATAGAGCCTAGGACCTTTGTATGAAACTACATCCCAGCCCCCACCCCCTTTTTGAGCAGGATCTAAATTGCCCAGGTTGGGCTCAAATTTATGACAGCCTCCCAGAGTGCTGGGATTACAGGTCTCTACCACCAGATCTGGCTTGCCCCCAGTGCTTAATCACACGGGGATCTTTTCCTAAAACTTACGAATACAACCATTCTCTGCTGCAGCTATTCTAGTGTCTCAGACAAGGCACAACCTAAGCCTTTGAGCTGCTTGTTCTCTGCCTGTGAAGGTGTTGGTTGTTAAATTTTCAGGGCTGATGGCTGCAGCAATGCCACAGTGAAGCTGTTGAATGTTGGAGAAATGCCCCGGGACCATAACCTTAGTCTGGAAGCTGGACAAGGGTCCCGAAGTGCGACATGATATACCCCAAAGCTGTCGTGCATACCAGTCAGTTCAGTGTGCTTCCTATGTGGAGATTCTCAGTGCATTTTAAGTGGCCTTGTTCTATGGGGCAGTAAGGTCTGCATAAGCCTTAGTTTGGGAGTTTATCCGGACGTTTTATCAGGCAGAATTCCAACTACAAAAGTAGAATGAATGCTAAAATGAACCATCATTAATTAACTCACGACTTTTTTTGTTGTTCTTTTGAGATAAGAGGGTCTTGCTAAATTGCCTAGGCTGGGCTCCAACTTGGGCCCCTTCTGACTTAGCCAACAGCACTAACCAAACCACTACACTGGCTTATGACCTTGTTTAGACCCCTATTTATTTTTCATCTTCCCTCCCTCATCTGAATTACAGTAAATTATGTCCTGACTATGAGCTCAATTTATCTCAATATCTCGGTTTTTTTCTTTTCCTAAATGAAATGAGCTATTTCTTTTGCTGGACTGGTAATCAAGCCCAGAAGTAGTCTACCACTGAGCTGCGTCCACAGCTTTCTACTCTTGAGTGAGGCGGGGCCTCAGAAGTTGCCCAGATGGGACTTGGAACTTAGGATCCTCCTGCCGTATCTTCTGTCAGTGCTGGTATACAGGAATGCATCACGGCACCAGCTAGTACGGATTTTTTCTAATATTATTACATCTAAAGAAAATGATCAGTTAGGTGAGAGGCTGAGGCAAAAGGATTGCAAATTTGAACCCAGCCTGGGCAACTTAGCAATACTATTGACGTGAAAACAACAACAACAAAAACACGCTAAGGATGTGTATCAATGCAAAGTTCCTGGAATCAATCTCCAATGTGGCAGAAATACATTTTTTAAAAAATTGATGATCATTTCTTTAAAAACCAGAAACCACATGCTAAAATTTAAAAGTACATAAGAAAGTGCGCAGGTCATAATTGGCCTGGTGAGGTTTTCTTTTGCAAACAAGTGCCGTTTTCAGTGTCTAGCTCTCTATGAGGACAGGATCTTCCGCTGTAGCCCAGGTGGGTCCTGGCAGCTTTGGATTTACGGCAATCCTCCTGCCTCAGCCTCCCCAAGTGCTGGGATTACAGGCATGCACCACCACACTCAGCTCTATGTGGTGCTGGGGAATTGAGCTCAGGGCCTTGTGCTTACAAGGCAAGTGCTTTAAGCACTGTGCCATTCCACCAGCCCTCTGATGAGGCATCTCTTAGAACTTTTGAGATGTCTCTGACAGTGGCTTCCACAGGTCCCTGGAGAATGTGGAGAAGGCTGGAACTGGGCAGAAGTGGGTACTGATTTTTGGATGTGTTCCATTAATTTTTTGTTTGTTCTGTTTGTGGTGCTGAGTTCCAACCCAAGGCCTCACATATGCAAGGCAAGTCCTCAACCACTGGGCACCCAGCCCTGGATTGCACTACTGCGGCGTCTCTGATGTCTTGAGTGGACAGAGATTTTTTTTTTTTTTTTTTTGAGACAGAATCTCGCTCTGTGGCCCAGGCTGGTCCTGAACTCACCATGTAGCCCAGGCTGGCCTTGGACTCAAGGCAGTCCTCCTGCCTCATCTTTCCGAATGCTCAGATTACAGGCATATATGCCACCACACCCAGCTTTATGTGATGCTTAGGAATCGAATTCAGGACCTTGCACTTGCTAGGCAAGCGCTTTTACCCCTGAGCTATTTCTCCAGCCCTAGAAGAAAATTTTGTTAACACTTGAGTGAACTTGTAGGTCTTGGTTTTGTCTTTTAGTTGGTTTTATCTTTAAGTTTTGAGGGAGCATTTGAAATGATACACTATTAATAGGTTCATAACATGCATAAACATTATATAAATAAGTATATGTATATTTTTTGCAATGCTGGTGACCAAATATAGGGCCTCGCATGCCAAGCGTATACTTTTACCACTGATATAAACTCTTAATCCCTACAAATATACTGACTAATAAGAAAATGTAACATTTAAGTGCACCTGGCACTTAAGTGCAGAGTGATTTTATGTACACATATATTAATTATCTCACGGGATGTTTGCACGTGTGTCCAGCATTTTATTCGGAACTCAGTCTTCATTTTTTTCATTCCAGCATGGTTTTCGTACTCCTTTTGGAGTATGACGGCCAGAGGAGTACACAGACTTAGCCCAGGTTCGCTCAGCGTTCCCGTGAGTGGTGCTCTGCGCAGTCGTCTGGGCGCCCTCTGGCGGGCCCTCAGGGCACGGGCACTCTTCCCATCCAGCCACTTTTGGGCTTCGGGCCATCCCGTAGCGCACCGCTCCGCCCCTTCGATTTAGGATTCCACCCCACCTCCTCTAGGCCAATCAATATGGGTTTAAGATAACAGAGGGCGGGTGCCGGGCGGGGCTCTATCGAGATTGGTGGCATCCTCAGCCACTAGTACGCGGAAATAATGAGATAGACATTGAGGTTACCCAATTGTGGTGAAGTCTGTGGCTGGAGCGGCCCAATCAGGTTGGGAGGCGGGGCTGGGTGTGCGTAGAAGGGACGGGCGATCGTCGCCTCTACAGAGGCTTTGGACGTGGAGAGAAGCTGCCGGCGACCTCGAGTGTCCTGCCTCTACCGCCATGAGCTACACAGGTGAGCTCCGCAGGGTGGACGTCGCGCTCTGTCTGGGGGAGGGACAGGGACGTGCCGGGGCTATTCTGGGCTTGCCCACGCCTCCCTTGGCGTCCTGGTCGCTGCCCTCTGCTGTCACAAAATGGCGTCGTGGGCCTGTCGCCGCAGGGTTGCGCCCCTTGACGCCCCGGCTCCCAGTTCACTGCGCGTACAGCCTCGCGTCGCAGTGCTTGGCCTCCCTAGATCTTAGCTCTGTTGCCCAGGGGCCGTGGGTCTCGGCGCTGAGGTCAGCACTTGTACCACTTCCGACCCTGACCAGTACTTGGCGGACGTTTATGCCTCAAGCCGGCGTTTTCAGGCCTTGGCCCTTTCAGATCTGTCGGCGAGCTCGGCTCCGGTCGCCATTACTTCTCTGTCCCCCGCGCAGTTCGCCGCAGAGTGCCGCAGCTACTCTTCAAATCCACCGCCCCCATCCCCTTTCCTACCCCGAGCTGGGAGAGGCGCCAGGCCCCAGGGGGATAAGTAAACATTCGAAGGGTTTGCGCCGAGCTGGGAACCTCGGGCCCGCAGGAACCGAGCTTGAGCCTTGGCGAGGAATGGCTAACCTCGACGTTATTTCACTCTGCGTCTGTCAAATCTACCGTGTCGGGTGCTTACATAGGTACCGGAAATGTTGCCAGGAATTCCTCAAACAGCTTACAGGCGGGAGCAGATCTTAACAAGCAGATCGAAGCGGTCTGGGCTGTATTCTGGGAGGAGTCGGTACTCTGCGGTGGTTGGTTCATTACGAGGAACGCTTAGAGACACCTCTGTGAAGAGATAAGGGTTAAATAGAGATCTAAACGGAGGGAAAGGGAGCAAAAAGATAGCTGGCCCAGGAGCAGGACGTGCCTGGCCTGTTGGAAGATCTGCCACGGAGGCCAGTGGCGATTGCACGGAGAGGACAGCAGGACCCCCACGACCGCCCCCTCCAGATACGTTTGTAAGTCATCCCTCAGCGAATTGCCAAGGCTGCCTGGGTTCGCCTTTGCATCGACCAACTAGACATCTCTGCCAGCTGCATGAACCTTTGGTGGAGGTATTTCAGGCTTGAACAGATGTTGTTTCCGGGTAACCCGCATTCTGCTTGGAATGTTCAAGACTGAAAATGGAATCTAAGCCTCTGGCTACTAGGTAGGCTGCTGGATGTTAGCCTACTCCTTCCAATTCTGGCTCCTAGTTCAGGAGTTTGCTAAGAATCAGAGTTTTTCTCACAGCCACCTCCTAATCCAATGATTCCTAACAAGGGAACATTTCTCTTAACCCCCCAGAGGATAGTTGGCAGTGTTTGGGAGGCCTGCTTGGTCGTCTTATCTGGGAGTGAGGGCTGCTACTGGCATCTGTGGATAGAGGCCCAGATGCTGCCCAGCATTCTGCAATGCACAGTTCACTCCTACAACAAAGAATTTCCTGGTCCCAAACATCAGAAGTGCCAAGGTGAGGCATTGTGTTGGAGCCTTTGCTGCAGGGTTCCTACTTCAAGACGAAAGTCACTAGGACTGTCCCTGACTTCTCTGTTATTGAGAATTCTCTTCAAGTCTTAATAAGAACTGAAGATAGTTCTGTGACATTAAAGGACAGAACTGCTGAAGAAACCAAAAAAAGAATGGTTGGATGCTGCGAGATAGAATACTAGTGGAGCATTTCTTTTTATATATAAATGATCAAATTGAATTAGAGAGGTCACTAATGGCCAAACCTGAATTTCAACTCCTAGTCTTAGGGGCTGTCATTCTTGCTTTGATAGATACTGAGGTAGGCAAGGTAAAAAGTTAGGCTTTTTTTTTTTAATCTTGATAAATTGAAAACAATAGTAGCTTTTAATGATAGTCTTTCCCTTTCAAGAAGCAGATCAAGGGCTGGAGGACTGGCTCAGTGGTTAAAGCACTTGCCTAGCCAGCACTAAGTCAAGCACTAAGTGACCACATAAGCTGGGTGTGGTGGCGCACACCTGTAATCCCAGCATTCCGGAGGCTGAGACAGGAGGATTGCCCTGAGTCCAAGGCCAGCTGGGGCTCCTTTCTGAGTTTAGGACCAGCCTGGGCTACAGAGCAAGACTCTGACTCAAAAAAAAAAAAAAAAAAAAAAAAAAAAAAGGGCAGATCACAGCTGAGGGTAGCTTGGTGGTAGAGCACTTGTCTAACATAGGTCCAATTCCTAGGTACTTGCCAGCCCCAGAAAACAAGCAGCAATAGACCGTCACATTCAAAGGCTTTTTCCCCCCAAGTGTTGGTCTTGGGGATTGAACCCAGGGCCTTCAGCGTACCAGGCAAGCGCTTTGCCACTGACCTACATCCTCAGCCATCAAAGGCATTTTAAGTCACATTTCAGCTAATTCTTTAAGTATAAATCCTGAAGGACTTGAAGCACATGTTACCATTAAAGCTGAAAAAATAATCTTATTTTGAAGCTAGGTATGGTGGTGCATACCTGTAATTAACTCCAGCACTCTGGGAGGCTGAGGTAGGAGAATTGCAAGTTCAAGTCTAGCCTGGGCAACTTAGTGACGTAGTGAGACCCTGTCTCAAAACAAAAAGAATAGAAAATTTAAAAGGACTGGGGATGTAGCTCAGGATGAAGGCCCTGGGTTCAATCCTTGGTATTGTGGGGGAAAGAAATTAACCTCTCCAGCTTTTGAATCCAGTTACTACCTCTGCTACTCCACTTCCCCATTTCTGGGGATCAAACCAGGGGTACTTTACTACTGAGCTACAAACCCAGTCCTTTCTTTTATTATTGTTGTTATTTTCTTTCTTGTTTGTGTTTGTTGTTTGTTTGTTCCCTCGCCCTCCCAAATGCTGGGATTACAGGCATATGCCACTAGCCTAGCTAATGTTTAGGTGGTACTGGGGAATTCAAACGCAAGGCCTGTGCCCACTGAGCCAGGGCTCTAAGCACTGAGTCATGCCCTCCCCCAGCCCTTTTCATTTCTTTTTATATTTTGAAACAGGATCTTGCTAAGTTGCCCAGAAGGAACGCACATTTGGAATTCTGCTTGAGATGCTGAGAGTACAGGCATGTGCCATCACTGGGAACAAGTGCTGCCTCCGCTGCTTTATTTATAACTGGAAAAGGGCAGCTCCATTTCTAGCCCTGGGGTGGGGCAGGGAGATGGAAGCAGTAGGAAAACAGGGCAGAAAACAGTGTAGAATCAGGCCTTCGAACAAAGGTCTGAAATACTACATTTTTAAATATTTACATATCACAGCTTCATTAGTGTTACTTCCCTTTCCCCTTCCCACGTGCTCCCCCATCCTCTTTCCCCTTGCGCAAAGTCTGTCTTCTTACTTTCTTCCATTTCTCTTTTACATTTTTTATGGTTTGTTTTTCACATATTAGAGAAACCAGAAGATATTTAGTCTTCTGTGTCTGATTCATTTCACCATAATGATCTCAAGGTGTATCCATTAAAATACTGTCTTTTTATAGAAACGTGTATTATCTCAGCTTTATCACGTTAGGGATGTGAAATTGGCTTAGCTGTGTGATTCTAGCTTGGGTTACATTTAGGGTGTCTGTTGAGACTGTCATCTGAAAGCTTGCCTGGTGTTGCAGGCCCTTCCTGCAGAGTGACTCAAACTCATGTGTCTGGCAGATTGACGCTGGCTGTGGTTCCTTAGCATTTGGACCCCTCTGTAGGCTGCTGGAGAAACCCTAACAACATGGTGACTGGCTTCTTACAGACTGAATGACTGAATAAAGAACAAGGCGAAAATCTCAGAATTCACAGCCATTTTTCCAAATCTATTGATGATATGAGCTACCCCTATTATTTAGGGTAAGATTACATCATCTCTGGAAGGTAGAGTTATTTTGTGAGGCAAGTTACCACCTGCTTCTAGCCCAGATAGTAGGGGTTGGAGGTGTCCTAACCTAATTTCAGTTTTAGTCTATATGTGCCACTATCATTCCTTTAAAAAAATACTCTTTGATCTGGGCCCAGTGCCACACACCTGCAATCCCAGCGCTGAAACTGAGGCAGGAGGATGGCAAATCCAAGCCCAGCTTGGCCAGCTTAGCATTCTAAATCGAAATGTGCCAGGATGTAGCTCAGTGTGAAGGCTCTCAGCTGAATCTGCAGTAACAAACATAGATAAATAAAAGTAAAAATAAAAACCACTCTTTTGTATGTTTGTAATCTCAGCCAGGGCCGCCTTATTGATCGACACCCCCAACTCTTTTTTTTTTTTGTTCTGTTTTGTGTTTTTAGACAGGGTCCCACTGTGTAGTCCAGGGCTCCCCTTTCTCAGCCTCCCTAGTGCTGGGATTACAGGCATGTGCCACCTTCCCAACTAATTTTTATGTGGTGCGGAGGAGCCAGACTCATGGCCTTGGGCATGCTAGGCAAGCACTTTAACCACTGAGCTGTACTCCTAGGCTCCCCCAGCCCTTTTTTGCTAGTTATTTTGTTCTGTTTTTTTTTTTTTTTTTAATTTTTTTGAGACAGAGTCTTGCTCTGTTGCCCAAACTGGTCCTGAACTCACTGGTGTAGCCCAGGCCGGCCTTGGATTTAGTTAGGACAATCCACCTGTCTCAGCCTCCCAAGTGCTGGAATTATAGGCTTGGGCTACCAACCCCAGCTTTATGTCGTGCTGGGGAATTGAATTCTGGCCTTTGTGCTTGCAAGGCAAGAGCTTTAACTGCTGTGCCATTCCTTCAGCCCCTGTTTTGTTTTGTTTTGCTTTGTTTTGTTTTTGAGACAAGGTCTCATTTAGTTGTCCAGATGTTGCTTAACTTGCAGTCCTCCACCTTCAGCCTCTCAGAGTGCTGAGATTACAGGCAAGCCACCACTCCCGGCTTCCAGTATACATTTTTATCAGGGTGTAGTAGGATCCCGGAGGCACTTGCAGCACAGTTAGCTCTCTGTATCCCCGCGTTCTGAGTCCATGGAGTCAACCAACAGAGGATTGAAAATGTTCAGAAAAGAATTACATTTGTACTGAACATGTAGACATTCTGTTCATATCATTATTCCCTAAGCAATACAGCCAATATAGCTTACCAACTATTGACATAGCTTGTAGTAATCTAGAGATACACGTACACAGGAGCCTGGGCCTAGGTTGTTTGCAAGTATATGCCTGCTGGGGGGAGGTCTCTGTAGTCCAAGCAGAAGCTCAGTCTGACCTTGAACTCATAGCAGTCCTCTTGCCACAGCGTCCGCAGTGCTGATAGGCATGCCACATCTGGCTTATGTGGTATCGGAGAGACTAACCACCCAGGGCCTCGCACTTGTTAGGCTAGCACTCTAACTGCTGCGTATGACTCCAGCCCTGTGCCATTTTAGGTAAGGGATTTAAGCAACTGTGAATTTTACTCTCCTCAGGTGGGAGGGCTTGTCCTGGCTGAGTGATGATTAAAAGGCGAGGAGGCTAAGGTGGGAGAATCACTTGAACCCATCTGGCAGCCCTGTTGCTGAATAAGTAGGTTCCAGAAGCTAGTTGGGCAAAACACTGGAGAAAGTATGGGTTGGGAACTTCTTACATTTTCAAGCTTCCCTGTAGGTGATCTCTCCAAAGAATACTTTTAGTGTTGCTTATGGACAGTTAAGTCATCCATAACACATAGAATTTAGACATCTCAGGAAGTTCCCTGATCCTGGAAAAAATCCATTTGAGTACATCCTCTTCATTTAAAGAGAATGGAAAGGGTATTTATCTTTCCCAATGGCCCAGGCTCCATTCCCTCCTCTGGGAAGATGATGCTGATCCCACAGTATTCCATTTGGAGTCCAGGCATTACTGTGTAACTAAACACATTAGGTGTCCAGTGTGGCTCAGTGTAGACCAGGCTGAGGCCCTCGTCCCCAGTGTCACAAAGCAAATAAAACCCACAAGAATTCTGCACCAGTAAGATCAAGATTGTAAATGCTGTCACAGGTTGTTCAACCCCAGCAGGAGTTTTGACACCCCATTTTTAGAGAGTATTTTGTTTTCAGAACTTACTGGACCTTAGGAATTGCAGGGTAAGGGATCTTGCCCTGTCTGCTCCTATTGATTTGGGTAAGGATCATAGGAGAAAGACAGATGAATCTCTCAGTGTCTGGGAGGGAAGCACTTACTCATTGTTTTTTTTTTTTTTTTCTAGCTTTGTTACTGTGGTTTTAAAAGATGAAGTAGTCTGTCAACAAATATGGAAATACCATCCAAAGAGAATTTACCTGATGCATGCATTTTTGTAGTAAATATGCTATCAAAGGTGCTAGCTTTAATTTTTAGGTCATGAATTGTCTATGAGAAGAGACAAATATTGCCTTTCATGGTAACTCATAGTTTTAGAGCTAAGACTAAATCACTTAAAAATATATTTTAAAAATATTGTTTTGTTTTGTTGAGACAGGGTCTCTCTAGCCCAGGCTCATCCTGAACCGACTATGGCGCCCAGGCTACCCTTGGACTTGTGGCAGTCCTCCAGCCTCAGCCTCCCAAATGCTGAGATTACAGGCACGCACCACCATGCCTGGCATATGTGTTTCTGGGCAGCTGAACTCGGGTGCTTAGTGCTTGGCTTAGTGCTTGCTCAGCAAGCACTGCGACCGCTCAGCCATTCCTCCAGCCCTCTATTCCTTTCTGTGTAGTAAGTTAAGCACAGCTGTCTTTCCAATGGTTGATAAGTGTGGAATGAAGAGGGGTAGTTTTTAAACCACAGGGCGAGCCTGTCAGACAATCTATACAGAAAGGTTATCCTAGTCATTTTCCTGTGGCTTGTTTGGGGAAATTAACCACATTGTGCATATATTTAGGCTTTGTCCAGGGATCAGAAACCACTTTGCAGTCGACATACTCGGATACCAGCGCCCAACCCACCTGTGATTATGGTAAGTATGGCCCCTGGTGGGAACCAAAGTGTTCTGCTTTCTATTGGCAGAGCAATCTCATGTCTTTTTGGTTGCCTTTGGCTTTGTTATCACCCTGTCTTGCTTTAGTATACCCAAACTTGTATCAGGTGGTATGGTGGGCCATTTGAATATCTGGTGCTTCCCTGTGGAGCAATTTTAGTGATAAATGTTTACTGAGAAAGCTAGACTGTAACTGATTGGTTCCTTCGGCCCCTTAACATTTTAGAGATGTACCTATGGTTTCTGACAAAAATCTGGCTTCAGAAACTCTTCCTTGAGAGCCTTGGAAGGAGAATAGCCTGTTAAAGTCTGAAGGATCGTTCCAGGAGAAGCTGGGCTGTGAACTCCTGCCGAGGGTGGTACGTGGGCCTGCTCTGCCTGCTGTGGGAGAGACTGAGTGTGTGGCTCTAGGTGGCTTTTAAAGATTGAAGTCAAACCACTTCAAACCCATTGGCTCCATACACACTGTTGAAGTCACAGGTCCTATTCCATTGATCTGCTGCAATAGCCCAGAACTGGCCACAACATTGTTTTTTCAGTGGTCTGTGACCCCGAGATGGCTTTGGTTCCTTTTGCCCCCACAGCCTCAGCAGTACTTGTTGTTTTTTGAGTTAATGCCAGCCATTCTTACTGGAGGAAGGTGGAACCTGAGGGTTTTTTCCCTTTTTTTTTTTTTTTTTTTTTTTTTTTTGAAACAGGGGTTTGCTCTATAGCTCAGGCTGGTCCTGAACTCACTGTGGAGCCCAGGCTGGCCTTGGACTCAGGGGTGATCTGCCTGCCTCAGCCTCCCAAGTGTTGGGATTACAGGCGTGTACAACCATACCCAGCTTATATGGTGCTGAGGAACTGAGCCCAGAACCTTGAGTTTGCTAGGCAAGCACTTTAGCGTCTGAGCTATTCCTCCAGCCCTTCCCATTTGTTGATTCCTGGCGTTATCTCATGAGTTTTATTTATTTTTCTGCAATTGTCCTTGCCTAAACCTATGTCTTCTAGGGTAGCTGTTTTTACTGTTTGTTTAAGATAAGGTTGTAAGATGCCCAGGCTGGGCTCAAACTTGCAATTCTCCTGCTTCAGCCTCCAAAGGTGCTAGGATTACAGGCTTGTGCCACCAAGACATCTTGTTTGAGGATGTGTTGGTTTGGTTTGGTTTTTAAACACTCTTGAGAATGAATCAGGAATGATTTCCTTCAGTCTGAAGTTGGAAGGACAATGCAACAGCATGTAAATATTTGTTTGAAAAGTGGGGCTGGGGGCAGCGCTTGCCTAGTGTTGTGTAAGGTCCTGAGGTCCACATAAAAATTAGCTGGGCATGATGGTGCAGGCCTATAATCTCGGTACTCTGGGAGGCAGAGGCACAAGGATCCAAGTTTGAGCTAAGTCTGGGTAACTTAGTCAACAAGGCTCTGTCTCCAAATCAAATACAGGTCTGGAGGTGCAGCTCACTGGCTAGATCACTTACCTAGTGTTTACTAGGCCTTGGGTTCCGCTCCCTAGCACCATATAAAATGCCAAGGGTGGTGGCACACTCCTATATGCCCCTGCACCAGGGAAGCTGAGGTAGGAGAATTGTTGAGAATTTGAGGCTAGCTGTGTTCATGACCTGCTGGAGTACACAACAAGATTCTGTCTCAAAGAAAAATGGTCAACCAAGATTTTACCATTTTAATATTTAATCTATTTTATATAATTGAATAATTTATAGATAGGATTGTGTTGTCTTATTTTGTTTTGCTTGTGTTAGAACCATTTTCCTGTGCTGGATAAGGCATAACTTTGGGGTTTTTGTTTGTTTGTTTGTTTGTTTGTTTGTTTTTTGAGACAGGGTCTCGCTCTGTGGTCCAGGCTGGTCCTGAATTTACTTCAGAGCCCAGGCTGGCCTTGGACTCACGGCAATCCTCCTGTCTCAGCCTCCCAAGTACTGGGATTACAGGCGTGCGCCACCACACCCAACTTATGTGGTGCTGGGGAATCGAACTCGGGTACTTAGCGCTTGGCTTAGCACTTGCTCAAGCGCTTTAACTGCTGAGCCATTCCTCCAGCCCCATAATTTTGTTTTGATGTCTGCATGGTAGACAATAATCCTTGAAGTTGCGCATTTAAACTTTTATTTTTGGTCTAAGAGTAGCACTTATTATAGCATTATTTTTTCTTTTGAGATGGGGTCGTATGCTGCAGGGCCTTGTACATGCTGGGCAAGTGCTTCAACCACTGAGCTACTCCATCAGCCCCCGAGTGACTTTCTTTGTTTTTAAAAAGCTGTTTTTAAAACTCCTTTTGTGAACCATAATCTCATTCTTTCTGGGGACAGAAATGAATTGGGAAATTCTTTCATAAGAGGCAGTGTCCTTTTTTTTTTTTTTTTTTTTTAAGAGAGGTCTCTCTGCAGCCCAGGCTGATCCTAAACTCACTATGGAGGCCAGGCTGGCCTTGGACTCACGGCAATCCTCCTGCCTCAGCCTCCCAAGTGCTGGGATTACAGGCTTGTGCCACCATGCCCAGCTGAAGTGGTGCTGGGGAATGAACTTGGGTATTTAGTGCTTGACTTAGCCAAGCACTCTGACCACAGCCATTCCTCCAGCCCGAGGCAGTTCTTACACTGTCTCCAAACACCAGCCACGGTCTAAGCTTAGGCTTCCTCCTGTTGGGAGCTGGCTAGGGCGTCCAAGTCCCTCTGGGTGTAGAAAGTAGCATGTGGTGAGTGTCTTCCTGGAGGGATTTCCGACAGCTTGTGGCAGGCTTGTTTGTGTATGGGAGGCTATCCACTTGTCCTCAAAACATGTTTTATTTGCAGAGTTGATGCCTGTTCCTGCTTCTTTCCCTTGTGCTCCATTCTGGCAGATATGAGCAGCCGAATCCTGAAGTAACCAGACTGTAGCTCCCTGAGGAGTCCTGATAGGTTTGCCTTTGCCTCCCGGTCCTCTAGATTAGGGCTTGCCTAGCACGCATGAGCCCTTGGATTAAATCCCTAGCACGACACACAAGAAAAGAATATCCGGTGTCCACTGCTTCTGGAACAAGCAAGCAGCCTTGTGGCCAGGCTTTTAATGAGTTCTTTTTCATGTAGCTGTGCCGTTCTTCTTGCTCATTGGAATGGTCGCTGCTCTTTTTTCTCTTTCTTTCTTTCTTTCTTTTTTTTTGAGGCAGAGTCTCGCTCTGTAGCCCAGGCTGGTCCTGAACTCACTGTCAAGCCCAGGCTGGCCTTGGACTTGTGGCAATCCTTCTGCCTCAGACTCTTGAGTACTGGGCTCACAGGCACGTGCCACCATGCCCAGCTTACGTGGTACTGGGGAATCGAACCCAGGGCCTCGTGCTTGCAAGGCAAGCACTTTAACCGCTGTGCCATTCCTCCAGCCTCTTTAGGGAGAACTGGTATTTTATTGATTCACATCTCCCATGTAGCTTTGTACCTTGTCTGTTGTCAGGGGCTGCTCTTGAAGGAATGCGTAAGTTTTTACCATGAGTTGTGGTCAGATCCAAAAAACAGTTTATAGTCTAGATTGTTCTTTCATTGGTTTTGTTCAGACTAGGAGTTGTTTCCTGTCTTTCCCTTGAGTACGTGCTTTGCTTTTATACTGCTTGCTCACGTGCTTCAAGATACTGCTTGGTCTATTTCCCTGTTCCAGCTAGTTTGGTTGAGTGATTTGGGTTATGTAATTTCAACGTGGATATGGATTTGCCAGAATTCTTGTACAACAACAATCTTTGATATTTATTTGTCTACAGCATCGGTGATGGAACACAGGGTTTTAATTATGTTAGGCAAGCACTAACCCATGGTCTGTATGAGGCACTGTATACTACTTCTTACCATTAGTATTTCGTTGGGGGCAGGGAAATCTTTTTCTTTCTTTCCTTTTTTTTTTTTTTTTTTTTTGAGGCAGGGTCTTACTCTGTAGCCCAGGCTAGTCCTGAACTCACTATATAGCCCAGGCTATCTTTAGACTCCTGAAAATCCTCCTGCCTCAGCCTCCCAAGTGCTGGGATTACAGGTGTGCACCACCACGCCGAGCTTATGTGGTGCTGGGAATTGAACTCAGGGCCTAGCAATTGAGATCTTCTTCTAATTCTAGCTCTTCAAGGGCTAAGAAGTATAGGAGCCAAATTCAGTAAGTGTGTTGGGAACAGAAGGCTCTTTTAAATAGCAGATGCTAAGAGTCATAGAATGCCAGACGCCAGGGCAGCAAGAGGCCTGGCATGGTTGCGTGGTACGGTCTAGTGCAGGGCACCTGAGTCTAGTGAAGGGCCAGTCGCTGTGTCCAGTCGGGTACTGGGATTTACTCTCTTTGCTTGTGAATCACACTGAAACTCATTGTACTGGAAGTAATCGTAGATATATATGATTGCCCTTTTACTTTTTGTAGGATATGGAACTTGGAACTCTGGGACAAATAGAGGCAAGTATCCTGTGGTCATTGTCCTCTCTCACGCAATTGAACTGATTAGGTTTCTCTGCCACTGCTGTGCCTGGCCAAGGGAAGCTCTGGGAGTCCCTGGGTTCGGCTGGTGCCCCATCACAGGAGGTTCTCATGGAATAGCTTGAGCCCTCCTGACCCTGGGTGGCTAGAGTCTCCAGCATGCCTCTGTGATGGTCTCCTCTCTGTCTGTCTCTACCTGCCGCCTCCTTCTTCTCCCTGGCCCGCCATCTTTGTCTCTCTGTCTCCTTCACTGCAGGCTACGAGAACTATGGCTATGGCTATGGCTATGGTCAGGATAGCACCACCAACTATGGGTATGGTATGGCCACTTCAAACTCTTGGGAAATGCCTAGCTCTGACACAAACACAAACCCTAGTGCCTCGGGTAGCGCCAGTGCCGGTTCCGTTTTATCCAGAATTAACCAGCGCTTAGATATGGTGCCACACATGGAGACCGACATGATGCAAGGAGGCATGTACAGCTCAGGTGGAGGAGAAAGGTGAGTAAGGCCACACAGAGGCCAAGGCTCGCAGGGGCCCCTCCTGCCTGCTCCACCTTCCTCCCAGCCCCTCTGCCTGCCTCCTGCCTTCTTGCTCCGTGCTCTGCTTCCTGTATAGTCGGCTCCCTCCTTTGCCCTCTGTCACCCTTTCCCTTCACCCTTGTGGCCAGCCCCTCCCTGGCTTGTAGTGGGACAAGGTAGCCGGGATTGGACTGGCTTAACTGTACACAGATTGGCTTCTCAGAATCCACGTGTTCAGCGAGCCCTCTCATTGGGACATTCATTTGGTGCTGGGTCTGGCTCCGCTCAGGGCAGGACAGATTGGGCTTGGTGTGCAGGGTGGGACAAGCCTTCGGGACTGACCACGTCAAGCTAAGACATTCCCACACAAGAGGTAGGACAGATGTGAACATTTTTGGACATTTTTAAGTGCCCTTCAAGTGTATACCTGGTGGAAGCATCTTTATGTGGAGTTCTTGCCACCCTGGTTTTGCAGACAGGGAAACTACGGGCAGGTCACCCCTTCTGCCCAAAGGCATGCGGGAAGTGACAGGGCAGGGCTGCCGCTCACATCTGTCCCCCTGCAAAGTGCCACTTCTGAGCACTGTCACTGAGTGAACTAGTGTTGGTTCAGGAGTGCGTGTGCTCTAGTTCAGAGAGAATAGAAGAAGGGGGCCTGTGCCTGTAAGGCATTGGGGTGCAGGCCTTGGGAGTGGGCTGCAGCCACAGTTAATCCTAGGCAGGAGGTCTGATCATCTTCCAGGCTGCTGGGGGGGGGGCGGCTATAACTTTTTTCTTTCTTTCTTTCTTTTTTGAGACAGAATCTTGCTCTGTAGTCCAGGCTGGTCCTGAACTCACAGGCTGACCTCAAACTCATAGCAGTCCTGTTGCCTCAGCCTCCAAAGTGCTGGGATTATAGGCGTAATCACCATATCCAGTTTATGTGGTGCTGGGAATCGAGCCAGGAGCCTCTAAGCATTGAGCTTTGACCCCAGCCCCTAAAACTTCTGGTCCCTTGGCAAGCTCATGATGTCTCCTGACCAACATTCCTTGTTTTTTCTCACTTCTGCCTTATGGTAAGGGCTTGGGGCTCCCCTGCCATGAGGGATGAGGCCGGCACAGTGTTTCTCGCAGATACTTTCTGCCTCACTGGCTAAGTAGTCGCTATGCCGGGGTGCTGAGTTCTGCCCCAGAGGGATAGCCTTGAGTATTGTGGCTACTCCAGATAGTGCACAGTTCAAAAGGGCATGGAGCAGCTTTGCGGCCTTGGAGAGAGACACTGGGTTAAAGCCTTTCCGTCGGACGTCAGGCCTTAGCGTTCTGAAGGTAGGACAGGCTACATTCAGACTTAGGACAGTGGGGCTTCTATGAGAATGTCAGTTGAGAGGCCTTTCCTGCTGCTAGGACGGTTCCTGAGGGGTCAGAACCTTTTTTGTTGTTGTTTTTAGTTGAGTGAGGGTCTTGCTCGAGGCCAGCCTGGTCCTGAACTCATGGCAGTTCTCCTGCCTCAGCTTCCCCTAGTACTGGGATTACAGGCATGTCCCAACATACCCAGCTAATTTTTGCGTGGGAACCAAATACAGGGCCTTGTGCACACTAGGTAAATGCTCTAACTACTGTGTTGTGGCCCCAGCCACCCAAACCTTTTTTTAACTGGCATTTTTGAACATTGAGCCTCCTCGACAGGCAGGGCCTGAGTCTAGGCTTCCTGCCCAGAGGCTGGGAGGTTGAGGGGAGATCGGAAGTTAGCGGAGCCCAAGCTGACTAGACCCTAAGGGGCTCTGCCTGGTGCTTGCTCTTTGTTTCTACAGATATGACTCCTATGAGGCCTGTGAGTCCAGGGCCGTCCTGAGCGAGCGCGACCTGTATCGGTCGGGCTATGACTATGGCGAGATTGATCCTGAGATGGAAATGGCTTATGAGGGCCAGTACGATGCCTACCGTGACCAGTTCCGCATGCGTGGCAACGACACCTTTGGTCCAAGGGCTCAGGGCTGGGCCCGGGATGCCCGGAGTGGCCGGCCGATGGCTTCAGGCTATGGGCGCATGTGGGAAGACCCCATGGGGGCCCGGGGCCAATGCATGCCTGGTGCCTCCCGGCTGCCCTCCCTCTTCTCCCAGAACATCATCCCTGAATACGGCATGTTCCAGGGCATGCGCGGCGGGGGCGCCTTCCCAGGTGGCTCCCGCTTTGGCTTTGGATTTGGCAATGGCATGAAGCAGATGAGACGAACCTGGAAGACCTGGAGCACAGCTGACTTCCGGGTGAGCTGGGTAACCTGCCCTGGTGGCGGCAGCAGAGGCAGGACCGCCCCCTAAGCAGCCCGCTCTCTCCGCCCCAGACCAAGAAGAAGAAGAGAAAGCATGGTGGCAGTCCCGATGAGCCGGACAGCAAAGCTACCCGGACCGACGGCTCGGACAACAGCGACTCGGACAATGGTGCGTGGCAGCAGGAACCCCGCCGGCCGCCTCCTGCCCCTTGCCCCAGGGGGATTCCTGCGTCGAGTTGACGTCCTTTCCCCTTGCAGATGAGGGCACTGAGGGGGAAGCTGCAGAGGGAGCCGAAGGCGCTGAGGCTGTGGAGAAGGGCTCCAGAGCTGTAAGTGGTCCCTGTCCAGGGTCTCTCTGCAGGTGGGGCCTGTGGACACCAAACAGAGCTGCCAAGCAGGACTTTCCACAGCAGCAGTGCTGTGTCACTTATGTGGGGGTGGGGGCCGGGGGGGACAGCACTAAGAGGCCGTGTGGTCTGGTAAAAAGCTAACCAGTGGTATGGCATGCTTGCGGAGCCCTCTGTGTGCCAGGTAGGGGAGGATGTGAGGCTCTTAGCCCCAGACCATGTCCTTTAAAGTTCTAATGAATAGCTATACACCTTTTAAAGTTGGATTTTTAAATTGTGTGTTAGGAAGGAGAGGATGAGGAGGGAAAGGAAGATGGGAAAGAAGAAGGCAAGGAAGATTCAGAGAAGGGTGAGTCTTCTCGGGGGCTTGGGTGCTGGGCTGGTTCTTCTAGGTCATCATAATGGGAGGGGTCCAGCTGAGGGCAGGGTTGCAGCAAAAATGCAGCCAGCTGGGGACCTCGCTTGTGGGGCTGGGTATGTGCCAGCAGGGGCTCCCCTTTCTCCTCCTACCTGCCCCTTCCCACCCTGCCCCCACTCTTCACTGGTGGAGGCTGTGGGTGGTGATAGTCTCTGCCTAGCACATCGGTTTTGCCTTCACATGTGGGCATTAAGCAAATGTGGGGAACCCCAGGCACATCCCTGCGCTTGGTCCCTCAGTAATGTACAGTTCCGAGTACCCAGTGGCTGGTGTCCGAGCTGGGACCCTTGGTGCAGTTTTTACGGCTCTGGTTTGCGTGTCCTCTCCCTTAGCGCCTCTTCAGCCCCTGTTGGGAGTCCGTGTCCCCCCACCTGAGTGATGAGCGCCAGCAGGTACCTAACAGTAAATCCAGCCTCAGCCCACTGTTGCCGCGGTGCCCGGTGGGGGGTGGGCAGGGCCATGTGAGTGGCTTCCCTGCATCCTGCCACCTGGCCCCTCTGAACACATGCCAGTGTCCCCATTGAAACAGCCTCTTTGCCTTCCAGCTTTCCCCATGGTCCACTCCACAGAGAGTGAGGGTATCCCGGAGATTGGAGGGGTCAGGCGTGTCCTCTAATTCCTGGGACCTAGGCCAAACCGCTTCCTACCCCACCCAGGGCACGCAGCCCTGCTTATGGGCAGAGGCCCTGCGCGGACTGCTGCTCTCACAGGTGGACCCTCTGGAGTTGACAGCAGCCGATTCAGCCAGAGGCAACGGGGCCTGCCCTGTCCCAGCGGAGCCAAGCTGGTAACTGTAGCCCTCTGTTCCTACAGGGGCCCTCACCACCCAGGATGAGAGCAGCCAGGCCAGGCGCAAGTCGCCGGCAAATAAGAAGAGCCAGGATAAGCAGAAAAAGCGCCAACGAGATCGCATGGTGGAAAGGTAACCAGACTCCCTCCGTCCCTTTGCCTCTGCCGCACTCTGGGGCTGCCGCCTGGAGAGCAGGGCTGTAGCTCTGCCGTCTCGCCGCCCTATGGCCTCCCTCGGGAGCTGCCACCTGCTCAGCCGTGCATGGACCCTGCTTCCCGCCAGGCCCAGCTCCCAAGGCCTGACTCATCCCCTGCCCCTCTGTGGCCGCCTGGCAACCGCTGGCATCTGTGGCCTGAGACCTGACACTGTTCGGCACCGTTGCCCAGAAGCTCCGGCGCTAGGTCACTCAGCGCACGAGCCCCGAGGTGCACTGGGGGCCTGGTGCCCCCGAGGGAGGGGGCCAGCTCATCAGAGACTGAAGGTCCAAGGCGCCTGTGCTGCCCCAGCTAGCTGCCAAGAGGCCGCCGCCGTGCCCAGGAGAGATGGCAGCACCTGTGGGCTGTGGCAGCCTCGGGCCTGTCCTCTGCCCTGCCCGCCGGCCCTGTCAGGCCGGGCCTGTCTGCGGCTGAGCCCTTCACGCCCCTTGGTCGGGTCTGTCTGCCCTCAGGGCTCCCGCAGTGGCGCTTGCCTCCTCCTCCGCCTCAGACTCTTGCTCTTGCTGGACCTTCCTCAGCCTCGCCGGCGCCTGGCCCCTGGGCTCTCCAGACAAAGCTGACCCCGTGGCCCAGATAAGGACGTCCGGCAGAGGTAGGGACCTGCCCCGAGGCCTCGGTGGCGGCTGGCCTCCTCCGCCCCTTGCCACGGCGGCCTGTTCCAGCCCAGGCCCCAGACCCCGGGCTTCTGCTGTGGACACCAGGCCCAGACAGAGCACCTCGCCCGGGTGACTCGAGGCTGCCCTCTGGCAGGCCAGGCAGGCGCCCTCCTTCCAGCTCAGACTGGTCTCTTCTCGGAAGAGGAAGATGAGACAGCGGGTGCCCAGGCCTGTTTGCCTCCCATCCCTCCCGACACCACCCCCAAGCATTCTGAGCAGAGGATGGGCTGGGCCTTTGAGTCCCCCAGATCCCAGAAGGAAGCTGCAGCACCTTTTCGGGCCCTGCCTCAGGACTGCGTACTCCACTCTGCGCCTCAGGGCCACCTGGCTCACGCCAGGGCATCCTTCCTTCCGTTCCCCAGCTGGGCCAAGTACACGAGCTCCTGCCCAGCCTTGGTAGAGAGGCCTTCCGGCAACCTTCCAGCGACTCCTTGCCTGTTGCAGCAGCCGCTGCTTCGGGCTTCAGCCTCCTGCCTGTTGGAAGGAAGAGCTCCTTCCTTGTCCCCTGCGCTGCAGTAACTGCAGCCTACAGACTTTCTGTCCCTTTCTGCTCCCGATCCTCCTGGTCCCAGCCTGTCCCTCTGCTGGGACTGCACTTCAGAGGCTCTGGAGCAAGGCCTGTTCCGGGGCCTGCATCTGGGTTGGGTGAGGCAGCAGCAGCACCATTGCCTGGGGCGCCTGCAGCCTCAGCTAGCTGCCCCTTTCCCTCCTCTGGCAGGATCCAGTTTGTGTGTTCTCTCTGCAAATACCGGACCTTCTACGAGGATGAGATGGCCAGCCACCTTGACAGCAAGTTCCACAAGGAACACTTTAAATATGTAGGCACCAAGCTCCCAAAGCAGACGGCCGATTTTCTTCAGGTGAGCCTTCAAGTGGGATGGCTGCTCTGGGCTTCTCAGATCCATGGGGACATGGCAAAGCCCACGTGAACCCTCCTGTCTCTGGCAGGAATATGTAACCAACAAGACCAAGAAGACAGAGGAACTCCGAAAAACTGTGGAGGACCTTGATGGCTTGATCCAGCAGATCTACAGAGACCAGGATCTGACCCAGGGTAAGAGAGTTCCATCCCAGCTCCCACCAGGCAGGGCCTCAGCCTACATTTTGCTTCTCAGGACAGGGTCATAACATACCTGGCTCTCTAAGTCTCAGTCCTATGAAATACAGGCAGGGCACATCAAAGATCTGGTCTGATTTTATCCTAAACCTCTGGGTATGTCTTAGGTGCCTGAGACCAGCAGTAACTCCCTCTTTCTCTGTCACAGAAATTGCCATGGAACATTTTGTGAAGAAGGTAGAGGCAGCTCATTGTGCAGCCTGTGACCTCTTTATTCCCATGCAGTTTGGGATCATCCAGAAACACCTCAAGACTATGGATCACAACCGGAACCGCAGGGTGAGTGGCTGCAGGTACCCTCTTCCTCCGGTTGGAAGAGCAAGTTAGGCTTCTGGGAAGGTCCCATGGTTATCACCTCTACCTGCTCAGGAGTAACTGCAAGGGAAGGCAGGGAAGTATCTATGGGTATTTCCAGCTAAGCGCTAGCAACCTGGGCTACAGGGAGGGCTGGGTGCTGGAGGTGCAGCTCAGTGGTTAGAGTGCTTGCCTAGCAAGCGCATGCCCTGGGTCCATTGCACAGCACCACATAAAATAATTTATGGTGGTATATGCCTATAATCCCAGCCCTTGGGAGGCTGAGGCAGGAGGATTGCTGTGAACTTGAGGCCAGTGTGGGCTACACAATAAGCTCAGGACCAGCCTGGACTTCAGAGCAAGACCCTGTCTCATACCCCACCCAAGTCCACCCCCAACCTTAAAAAACAAAAAACAAAAAACAAAACACCACGAAGAGGGCTCGGAAACTGGACTTTTAGGAATAATATACCATGGAATATGGGGATCTCCGTGTGCATAGAAGCATTGGTCAGATTAGTTTCAGAAAACAAAAAGCACAGATGTTGCGGAGGTCAGGGTAGGAACCTCAGAGGTTTGCGAGGGCTGTGTGAGGGCCCTGCGCCTGCGCATTCTGTAGAACCCAAAATTGGCTAAGTGAGCAAGTATGAGAGCTGAGTCATCAAACGAGAGGCCCCTCGGGCGTGGCAGCACATGCCTGCAGATCCAGTGTTCTGGGAGGCCGGGACAGAAGAACTGTAAGTTCAAGCCCAGCTTGGGCAATTTAGTGACTTAGCAAGACCTTGTGTCCAAATTAAAAACAGAAAAGGGACTGGGGATGTGGCACAGTGTGGAAGTCCTAAAGCCTTCACACTGAGCTATATCCCTAGTCCATGTTTGTTTTTGATTTTGAGATAGAGTCTCACGATCTCCAGGACTTTTTTTTAAAAAAAAGAGCTAGGGACCTTTCCGTCTGCTGTGGTGGAAGGTGGGGCCAGCAAGAGGCTGTGCAGTCTCAGGATGAAAGGAGGAGGTGGAATGGAGAGAACGCTCTCCAAGGAGGGGGGCAGGAGGTCCCTGTGGGAACAACCCGGAACCTCAGCTTTCTGACTTTGGGAGCTGGGTGCATAGGAGTACTGCTTAGATTGTGAACACGAGGAATACCCAATATGGGGGAAATGCACAGTTGTCAAGAAAATGAGTGTGTTCTGTTTCATTTTCTAGAGATCCTTGGTTTCCAACACTGAGTAGGTGTTTCTTAGTTGAACCGGTGATAGGAAAGATTGGACTTTTTGTTAGACATCAAGATGGAGAGACTGCAACAAGGAGAGAGCTCAGAGGCCTGGGACTAGGTCTGGGTAAAGACAGGCATGACTGTCATCCCACAGGTAAAGGCCCACAGAAATTATGAGCAGATGACAGCACCCAAGGTGAACAAAAGAAATAGTACCTCTCAACCTTTCTTCATACCCATCACAATTATCTCTGGTGTTTCTCAATTCAGTGACTTTCCATTTGTGGTACTGGGAATTGAACCCAGGGCCTTTGCACAGTTACATCCCAGTCCTTTTCAAATTTCATTTTAAGTCAGGATCTCACTGAGTTGCCCAGGCTGGGCTCTAACTTGAAATCCTTTTTGCTACAAGATTGATTATAGGCCTGAGCACTAGACCTGATTAAATTATTTATTTATTTATTTATTTATTTATTTATTTATTTATTTATTTTGGCTAGTACGGAAATTTGAGTGGGCCCAGGGCTTTCATACTGAGCTACATCGCCAGTTTTTTTGTTTGTTTGCTTGTTTGTTTGTTTTTTTTGAGACTGAGTCTTGCTTTATAGCCGAGGCTGTTCCTGAACTCACTGTGGAGCCTAGGCTGGCCTTTGATTCGCAGCAATCCTCCTGTCTCAGCCTCCCGAGTGCTGGGATTACAGCCATGTGCCACCACAAGTAGCTGATGTGGTGCTGGGGAATCAACTCAGGTACTCAGCACTTAGTACTTGTAACTACTGAGCTATTTCTCTAGCCCCTGCCCCACTTTATTTTTTAAGACAGAGTCTTTAAAAAAATTTACATGCCTGTAATCCCAGCACTTGGGAGGCTGGGATTACAGGCATGTGCTACTATTCTGTAGTCCAAGCTGGTTAATCCTCCTGCCTCGGCCTCCCAAATGCTGGGATTACAGGCATATGCCACCACACCCGGATTATGTGGCGGTGGGGAATCAAACTCAGCGCCTCGCGCTTGCTAGGCAACCAGTGCAACTGTTGTGCTACTCCTCCGGCCCAAGTTTTCATTTTGATATAAGGTCTTGCTAAATCCCTAACTTGTTAGCCCAAGCTGGGCTTGAATTTGTAATCCTTTTGCCTCAGCCTCCCAGAATATTGAAATTATAGGCCTTCACTACCAGGCTTAGCAAATACTTTATTTTTAAAGGTTCCACACTATAAAAATGAGTGGAAAACTTGCAGTTATTAGTACTTTTGGTAACAGCTTTACTGAAATATAATTCACACATAACATATTCACCCATTTAAGGTTTTTACTCATCTTTATTTTATCTATTCCATTTTATTTATTTATTTACTTACTGAGACAGGGTCTCACTTAGTTTGTAGTCCAGGCTATCCTTGGGGTCAAGGTAATCCTCCTGCCCCAGCCTTCTGAGTGCTGGGATTACAGGCATGAGCCACCACGCCTGGTTTATGTGAGGCTGGGAAATCAAACTCCGGGCCTTCTGCTTGCTAGGCAAGCGCTTTAACAGCTGTGTCATTCCTCCAGCCCCAGTTTAATCATTTTTAGTTTATATGTAGAGTTTCACAGCCATCACCATAATCAATTTTAGGACATTTTATTCACCTCAGAAGGAAATCTGTCGCATTTAGCTATCATGTACCTGCAACGTCTCACCCTCTCCTAGCCTTGGGTAGCTACCAGTCCACCATGTATTTGCTTCTTTTGGACATTTAGTGTTAAGAGAAGTCACGTAATTCATGGTTTTATGTGAATATGTCCTACACTGAACATACTATTCATACTGCATTACAGTATCAAAATCTCATTCCTTTTTATAGCCTGATAGTTCATTATTAGATAAATGCCACTTTTGTTTATCCGCTCATTTTTTCAGTTACTTTTCCCCCTACCTTTTAACTATTACAAGTAATTCTTCTAGGAACACCCTCGGGTAGATTCTCGTGTGGACATACACTTTCTCTTTGGTGTGTGCCTAGCAATCCCCCTGCTTTAGACCCTTCGACGGGGATTAGCAGCGTGCACCACCACATCTGGTTTCCAATCCATGCTCTCATTTTTCGTAAGACGTTAGTGTGTAACCTTATTGGGTTTCCCTAGAAGTGATTTCTTTTTCCCCTTGCTGCTTTTATACAAGATTTTTCCTTTTCTTGGACTTTTTTTTTTTTTTTTTTTTTTTTTTTTTTGAGACAGGGTCTCACTATAGTCCAGGCTAGCCCTGAACTCACTGGTGTAGCCCAGGATACAGGATAATCCCCCTGCCTCAGCCTCCCTAAGACTGGGAGGGCTGGGATTACAGGCGAGCACCACCACACCCAGCTTTATGTGGTGCTAGGGAATTGAAAGCTGAGTGTTGTGCTTCCAAGGCAAGTGCTTTAAGTGCTGTGCCCTTTCTTGGGCTTTTTATTGTGAACTTTTGTGGATCTCTGTTTATTCTACCTGGAGCTCATTAGTTCAGTTTTTCATGAGTCCTATGGAAGCTTTCAGTCTTTTTTAAACAATAGACACACTGAGGCAAAGGCACACTGAGATACATCACCAGCCATTTTTAGCTTTGAGACAAGGAGTCACTAATTCCCAGGGCTAAGCTCAAACTTGAATTCTCTTGCCTCAGGTTCCCCAAGTGCTGGGATTATAGGCATGTGGTACCACACCCTGCTTAATAGTTTTCTAATTCCTTTACTGTCTATACATTTTCACTTAAATCATATTTCAGCAAAACAATTATAAAAACATTTATAGACCTATACATTGTATCTTAGTGCATGCTGTACTCTACCATGGAGCTACATTCCCAGGCCCTCTTTCATGTTTTGTTTTGGTTTTTTTAATTCTACTTTTTGCCAGACATAGTGGTACACACCTGTAATCCCAGCACTTGGGAGGCTGAGGCAGGGGGATTGCTGTGAGTTGGAGGCCAGCCTGGGCTACATAGTGAGCTCAGAACAAACCTGGATTATAGAGTGAGACCCTGTCTCAAAAAAAGAGATAAAATTTATCTCTTTATGGTACTAGGCATTGAGCACAGGGTTTTCACACTGAGCTACATCCTTAGCTCATTTTGTATGTTTTATTTTTGAGACAGCCTCGCTGAATTGCTGAGTTGGCCAGGCTGGGCTGCTCCCCTCACTTCCTGGTCCACAAGTCAATAACAAACACTTGAAAGCTCTCCCTGGGCAGGGAGTGGGCAGTTTCAACAAGTTGACAGTTTTTCCATGTCCAGACCCAAGCATCTGCACCTTCCAGCAAGCCCCTATCTCCCAGTAACAGAGTTCCACAGCTATGTCAGTACATCCAAATACATGAGACTTTTAGGGGACACTCCAGGTCCACGCCATACATAGCAGCACTAAACTGAGCATGGGACCCACATGCATATCTGAGCCCTTAGGCTTGCTGGTGGAGCAAGAAGTGTAATGGGAAGCAGCAAAAACTATTCTACAGTGATAACATCCTGTGCCGATGGGCAGGTTCAAACACCCAGCCCCATCATGTTGCCCAGGCTCCTGGTTCTAACCATGTGCACAGAGGAAAATGGCTTGCTCTGCTCCCACACCCCAAACCCCCCATCAGTGTAATCAGGCACAGTCACTTTGGGGAACCTGTTCGGTTAGAATTAAAAGCACCAGCTTGTAAGTAATTTTAATTTATTCTAGTTCTGTTAGGTGTAATGAGGCACCATCTCCTTGGGGAACCTGTTTGGTTAGAATTAAAAGCACCAGTCTGGAAGTGTTTTAAATTTATTCTAGTGCAGTTTAGATATCTACATGAAACTCTAAAAACAATCTAAATGCATCTCAGTTGGGAGAACTTGCAATACACCTACCAGGTACATGCAGGGAGGAGGATACCATGTTGACAAATGAGAAAGTTGCTGCTGAAGGGACCCTGGTGGTTATCCTGGTGTTGTGTCTGTAACTTGGTATGAGCATGCGGAGTTGCCCAGGCTGGGTTCAGACTCAGTCCTCATACCTCAGCTTCTCAGGGGTGTGCCACCACACCCTCAGGGTCTGCTGCACCTCTCTTCCTATGAAGTGGAGAGAGCCTGATTTTAGGAACAGTATGGTGTTTTCAAACATACTATGTATTTATTTCTCCTTAGAGAACATTTAGGTTCTTTCCAATTTTTTCATTCCTACAAGGGTGCATGAAATTTCCAGCTCTTAAATTAAGGGATAGAAATTACACATATTACCAAACTGCTTTCCAAAAAATGTGTAAACTGCTAATCAGCCAGCAGGTATCTCTTCTCGATCTTATCATTACTGTGTGTTGTTTCATGCGCTGAGTCCTATAGGTTGACCATATTCAAATATTCTCCATATTGTTCCAAAACAGCTACTTGCACGTAGGCCAGTTGGCTCTTTCTGGTAGCACATTTGGCCTTGTTTTTTGAGACAAAGTTCCCCTCATGTTGCCCAGAGAAGCTTACAGTCCTCCTGCCTCAGCCTGACTGCTGAGATTACAGGCCTGTGCCACCAAGCCAGTACACTTAGCTTTTAATAATTTTCTTTTTGCAGTACCGGGGATTAAACCGGACTTCATACTGAGCCTCACTCAACCCCAGCCATTTGAGACAAGGTCTCACTATGTAGTTCAGGCTGGCCTCAAGCTCATGGCAATCCTCCTGCCTCTGCCTCCCTGGGGTTGGATTATAGGCCAGCACCACCACACCCAGTTTCTGCCCTGTTGAGTCAGGGAACTCAGGGCCTCTAGGCAAGTACTCTAACTGCTGTGCTATTCCTTTTTAAGACAAGATCTAAGTTGTATAACTGCCTGAGCTTGAGGTCCTCTAGCTTAAGCGTCCCAGATGCTGGGATTACAGGCTTGTGCCACTACACCCAGCTTAATAATTTTAATTTAAGCAAATCAGATTTCTACAACACGACTGTAAGGAATATATATAGGTATGTACACATCTGTATCTTTAGTCAGTCACACAGCAAGTATGAAGAATGGAACACTTAAAGATCAGACCCAGCAGTGTTTCCACTGTAGAGAGGCCCTAGGATTGTACCCAAGGTACGTTTACAGACCCCAGCCTGCACCACCAGACCCTCCGTCTGGCCGGAGGCGCTTGGGTTGTTGTGTGGGCTTGCTAAATTCCCCGAGCAGCTTCTTCAGCCCCTCCTGCCCTGTCCGCAGCTGATGATGGAGCAGTCCAAGAAGTCTTCGCTCATGGTGGCTCGCAGTATCCTGAACAACAAACTCATCAGCAAGAAGTTGGAGCGCTACCTTAAGGTGAGACGAAGGCGCCAGAAAGACTTAGCCCCAGTCCTGCCAGGTAATCTCTGGTCCCCAGCCCTGTCCCCTCGCGTCCTCAACCCCTTCAATGCTCGCGCCCCTCCCTGCAGGGCGAGAACCCTTTCACCGACAACCCCGAGGAAGAGAAGGAGCAGGAGGAGGCTGAGGTCGGCACCCTGGACGAGGGTACACCAGGAGAAGGGGCGGGGGTGGCAGAGGGAACACCGGAGCGGCCCCCAGTGCCTCCGGAGCCGGTCCCCGGGAGCGCGTCGCCGCCACCCCCGCCGCCACCCCCCGAAGAGGAAGAGGAGGGCGCCGTACCCCTGCTGGGCGGGGCGCTACAGCGCCAGATCCGCGGTATCCCGGGCCTCGACGTGGAGGATGACGAGGAAGGTGGCGCGGTCGCCCCGTGACCCGGAGCAGGGGCGGGCGGGGCCTTCAAGGCCCACGCTGGAAGCTGGAAGCTGAGTTTAATAAAAAGTTCTTCCTACCCTATCCGGCGTTTGTGTGTGTGTGGGGG
>PVKB01002067.1:187218-202189 GCA_004027205.1 Ctenodactylus gundi | reverse complement strand
CAACGGTAGTGCAGTGGGGGAGTGACGTACTACCTGGATTTCCAGCAGCGGACGGCGGGAGGCGCGTTGGACGCATGCGTCTTGAGGAAGACTAGGAAAAGGGTCGTCTGGTCGGCCGTGTCGAGGCCATGGAACAGGGCTACGGAGGTTAGTGTGGGCTCTCCGGCGCGGTTCAGAAAGGTGTTGTCTGGAGACTAAATCTCCACCGAGCGTCTCTTGCATTCCTGGGTTGTTGGCCCGAGCGCGGTTTCTGCAGACCGGCCCCGGAGACGGCCGTGGTGCGCGCGCGCAGTTCATTGGGCTTCGGCGCCGTCGCTCCCCGGGTGCTGCGTACGGATTGGCCGGCAGGACTAGCGAGGGGCGTGCGGGCTTGGCTGCTCGGTACTGCGGCGAGGTTCGAGGGGCCCCTTCGGCGGTCCAGGCCCATTCCGTCCCGGACCGCAGGTGGAGACCGGTCCGGTTTGGCCCAGGGTTCCTCAAGTGTTCTCTGTCCCGCCTTCCTCTTCCCAAGACTCCACAAAATGGCGGCGCCGGGGGGCGGAGCTCCAGCGCGCGGTCTTGGGGTCCGGGCCGCGGACGGGGGGCTGCGGCTGCGGCCGCACTCCGCGAGCTTTCTCTGTCCCGGTCGCTTCGCCTGTCTCGGTCCCTTAGGGCCCGAACGGTGTTGCCGCTGGTGTCACGTGGGCCGGGGCGTCCGTCCCGGAAGCCGTCTGGGCAGCGCAAAGTCAGACGCACCGCCGGCCGCCGAGCGTTGCTACGCGGGGGGCCCCCCTCCAGCCCCTGCCGGGGTCAGCGTAGCCGGACGTCTACGGTGTACGCGGCGCACGCCGACCCTGGAGGGTTGGAACGACGTAGGACGAAACATCGAGGGACAGAGGCTAAGTTTGCGTGTGCGTGCCGCGCAAAGCTGGAAATCTGATGAGTTCTGGGCGAGATGAGATTGTCCTTCAGGTAGTGCCGTTACGATGGCCTGGAGGGGCTGAAGGGTTGCACAGGAGAAACGCGTTCTTTAACCACTTCATTGCCAGCTTGAATTGGGACCTGTCGTCTTAAGTTTCTCGATTTCAGTATCATGAGTCAGCCTGCTTGGAGGTCTTTGCTCGGTGCTAAGAGCCAAGTTTGGTAACAGGAAACAGTTGACAAGTAGGGTGGGTGACCGCCTGCGCAGAGAAGACTGAGTGGTCGAGTCCTGGCTACTGCCGCTGGAAAAAGCACTGGTCTGAGACATGGCAGAGTAGCCGGATCCCAGGAGCTGGAATTGTTGAGGGAGAGGCCTTGAGTGTGTGCTTGGGTATCTGCAAAGTCCTAGGAGACGCTCAACCTGCCCGTGCTGGCCTTTCAAAGTCCGGTTGCATCTTCTATTTGCCTTTTTTCTTACCATATTTTTTTTTGCTAGAAATCTTCTCATGTCGGTAGAGAGTTACCCTCCTCCACTTCCTTCTTGCCCCAAACCTTTCATACTCAAGACACTGCCACCTTCCTGATTTCTGTTGACTCAGATGTTTTTGAAATTAAGTGAATAGATCGGTGCCTCCCAGGGAAGCCTCAGGGTTGGCTCCTTACTGTTAGAATCTGCTTTCTACTTTTAGGTACCCGTGGGGAAGGCTGCTTGGTTTGGCTGGATGGGTAGGGAGGAAATGGCGTAGCCTGCTCAGGTCAACAGAGGGCAACAAACCTCAACCACAGGACGATCGTGGATCAAGCACCAGGCTTCTGAGACTTAGCTCTCCTTTCTTAGTGGCAACTGGGGACAGTAACATTTGGTAATTGGCTGTTGTGTAGGCAAACAGTGATCAGTTAGTGGGAGGTTGTTCTGATAAAGAGAGAAGGATATATCCTAGCTTTACCAAAGTGAAGTCATTTTACAGGCATGAGCCTCCAGCCTCGTGTGCCCACCCATGTGCTGGGTGCCCAGGACACAGAAATGAACAGTGCAGCTTACCTCTTCCTGCCTGGAGGCATCAGAGAGGTGCTAGGTGTGGGGAGTCCTGGAGAGGTAGAAGCGCAGTCGGTACCTTTGGGCTTGGCTGTGTCCCTGGGACTTGAAGGCCCAGGGAGAGAGACATTGGAGAATTTACAGTCACACAGAAGTGAGACCCAAAGGAACGAAGTTTATGTCACTAGATTTTTCAAGTTTGTACCCAGTTTGGGATATGTTATGCTTTGGATCTGGAATGTCCCCCAAAAGCCTCATACTTTGATATGGTGGGGTAACTGTAAAACTGTGTTATTGGGAGGTAGGACCAGGCTGGAAGGTGCTTGGGTTTTAACCTGGAAAGATTGTGCCAGCTTGCAGCATTTTCAAGTTGTTATTGACTTGTGGGCCAGGATGGGGAAGTACACCTACCTCCAGCTGCCAGTGGTAAGTGAAGTAAGGGAGAAGAAACATTATAGCTTCTTTCTGAAGAAAGCTCTAGCCCTGCCCGAGTCTCCCTACTCAATTGGCTCCTGCTTCACTTGACTTTTCCAGACTCTGCCATCTTCTTCCACTGTTGTAGGCACTGCCTATGAGTAGACTGTGTGAAACCTTCTAAAACTGACCTTAAAATATATTCCTCCCTTAAATTGTGGATATCCTGTCCAGCAACAAATCAGTAACTAAGACAGGCTATCTGTGGTGGCAGTCTAAGTTGGTTTCCTGGCTGTGTGTAAGGTGGGCCAAAAGCTTGGGGAACTGTGTCCTGCCTTGTCTTTCTTATGTGTGATCTTGAGATTTATGGATTGAGATCTTCTGCTAAGAGCCCTCAGCAGACGACTGGCACAGCTCACTTTTAAGCTGGGTTCCATGCCTTTTGTGCTTTGACATCAGCTTGTTGGACTGAGGTGATACAATCAGCCAGTAGGAGCTGACATTTAGAATGGTGGCAGGATGCTAAGTTAGGCCCTCTTTTTGTGACACTGGTGCTGAACGCCTGCAAAGAGACCCTTTCCGTCTGTCAGAGTACCTGAAAAGCCCCGTTCTCCGGTGTGATGATAGAATCTTAACACTCAGCATTGTCCTCTTGCAGGCTATGGCGCATGGAGTGCAGGACCTGCTAACTCCCAGGGTAAGTGAATTCTGCATCAGGTGTGAGGCATGGCCTTTTCCCACACAAGGCCTCAGCAGATCTTTAAGGAGTCAGATAGTAAATATCTTCAGCTTTAAAGGCCATATACAAAAACAGCCGTAGTTATATTAAAAAAGAAATTGTGCTGGTATTTATCTGTAGACACTGAAATTGACTATCTTAATTGTCAAGTGAAATATTTCGGCAGGGGCTGAGGGTATGGTTAGAGCACTCGCCTAGCATGCACAAGGCCCAGAGTTCCATTCCTCAGTGCCACATAAAGATTAGCTAGGTGTGGTATTGCATGTCTGTAATCCCAGCTCTAGGGAGGCTGAGACTGCAGGATTGCCATGTGTTCCCTGCCAGCGTGGGCTGTACAGTGGGTTTGGGGCCTGCCTGGACTATACAGCAAGACCATATCTCAGAGAGAGAGAGAGAGAGAGAGAGAGAAAGAGAAAGAGAGAGAGAGAGAGAGAGAATATGTAACTTTTTAAAATAACTAGCTGTAGGAAGTTGATAGTGTGAACATGTTTTCTGTAATATACTTTTCAGTATAGTTTTATTTAGATTTGTAGAATTCAAGAGATGTTCACTGAGTTCTGTGTAACATATATGTTACAGAATATTCTTTTGGGTTGTTTCTCTTCTGATCATTTAGAAATGTAAAACCCATACTTAGCGTAAGAGCAGTACAAAAACAGGCAGTCAGCTAGATGTGGCCTGGGGCCTTTTGCTAACCCCTGCACTGACGTTCAGATCATAACTTATACTTTGCTTGGCAGACTTGACATGATTTCTGATGGAGAGGTTTTTTGTTGTTGTTGTTTGTTTTCTACCAACCACTGCTGTGGGGATAAGGATGAGGCCTTCCTTTTCTTCTATAAACCTGGGACCTGTCCCTAGTGTCAGTCGGGCTGAGGCCACTGTTCTGCTTGTCACTGCCCCAGGAGGATGCCTCCAAGGTCACTCACTCTTGGCACATAATGTCCTCTTACTCAGTTGAGAACGTGACTTTCCACCAGTATTCTTTTGGTGTGGCTGACAGTGCCTGGGCTCTGGCTCCTGGTGAGAACTGACCCTTTGTAATCGTTCTGCCTGGGGCCCTGGCCAGGCTGGCCTCTTCGTTGGCATTCCAGAGTAGATGAGCTTCCTGGGGAGTGTACAGCCTTCTTTCCCTGACCCTGTTGTGTAATATCAGGCTCCTGTGGACGAGAATCCTTGATACCATTCCATAGAAAATGAGCATTGCAAGAGGCAATTGCGGTGCTTTCTAAGCACTGCTGTGGCCATTGCAGCCCTGGTTCTTCTTTGGTGACAGCGATCCCTCCAGGGGGGTTCAAGCAGTGTGCTTCTGCCAACAAATCTCTTGTTGTTTTTATTTCCATAAGGTACATATGGAAGCAGTGTGCCCAGCTGGCAAGGTAAGCCCTTCTGAGGGTCTGCAGGTAAGCAGGTGGATGTCTGAGCAGCTACCACTGCCTCTGTCCTGACTGTGCTCACAGATCTCCTGAAGGTTGGTGGCTCAGGACATCCGAGAAGTTACTATAGATTTCTTGGCTCCCTTTCTTAGTACCGTGCTGTCCAGGGCTGCTGCTCTCCGGGAAGACCAGCCTTAGGAAGGACTTTTTCGAAAGGGTTTATGGTTATGTCACCAAAAGCAGCAGCTCTCAAGTAGGGCTGTCGACAGCTTAAACTGCTGTTCCCACACTCTCAGATGGCCTGAAACAGGGAGTAAGTCGTGGGGTCTGACCCAGAAAACCTGCTGCTCAGAGCTAAGTCTCCATCCCTGACTGGCCTCCTGCTGCCTCTTCACTGGCCTTGTGTACAGCGTGGAGTGACGCCAGCAGCACTCTGTGCTCCGGCCTTTCCTTTTTGGTGGACAGTAGGTGCTCTTTACATGGGTCTGGCCTGGACCAGCCTTGTGGCTGTCAAGGTTTGACTTGACTCCTCTTCCCTTTGACAGGTTATGACAACTACAATTATTATGGTGCCCAGAACACCAGCGTCACCACAGGAGCAACGTATAGCTATGGCCCGACCTCATGGGAAGCCACCAAAGCCAACGATGGTGGCCTGGCTGCTGGCGGCCCTGCCATGCATATGGCCTCTTATGGCCCAGAGCCATGCACCGACAATTCTGACTCTCTCATTGCCAAGATCAACCAGCGTTTGGACATGATGTCCAAGGAAGGAGGCAGGGGCGGGAACACCAGCAGTGGGGAGGGCATGCAGGAACGAGAAAGGTGATTATGAACCTGAGCCGTCCCTTGGGGGACCCCTGCCCCCCCAGCTTTGTGCAATGGGGAATGGGCACTCTTTTTAGGGGAGGATTGTTGTAAGTGGCAGAAATGAACTGAGCTGCTTGGGATGGAGGACAGAGCACAACAGTTTTCTCAGTCCACTTCTGGCTTCCTAAGTAGGGAATCTTAGGCTGTGGACTAAGATGCCAGGGATTCCTTATTTTTGTATCATGCTGCTCTTGTGGCCAAGGTCCCGTGCCCTTTGTTTGATAGTGTTTAAAGGCAAATGACAGTCTGTTTTGCTGCCTGAGCGTTTAGATAGGGTGTGGGGTGATTTGGTTTGCTTTTCTGGTTATAAGGAGGTCAGCTTTGTGGGAAATGTTGTGGAAAGGGGCGAGTGGGGGTGGACAGTCCGGGAGTCGCGGCCGGGTCCCTGGCCTCTCCTGATACGTGGTGCTTCCTTTGTAGCCCCTTCCGCTTCCAGCCCTACGAGCCCTGCGACTCCGGGCCTTGCCTGCCAGAGCACAACCCTTACCGCCCCAGCTACAGCTACAACTACGACTTTGACCTGGGCGCCGACCGTAATGGCAGCTTTGGTGGGCAGTACAGTGACTGCCGGGACCCAGCCCGTGAGCGCGGCTCCCTAGATAACTTCATGCGGGGCCGGGGCCAGGGCCAAGGCCAGGGCCGCTTCCAGGACCGTGGCAGCTCCAGCACCTTCCTGCGCAGCGACCCCTTCATGCCGCCCTCGGCCTCCTCGGAGCCCCTGCCTACTTCCTGGAATGAGCTGAACTTTGTGGGTGGACGTAGCATGGGAGGCCCCTCCCCCAGCAGGCCGCCGCCTCCTCCTCCCCTTTTCTCCCAGTCCATGGCCCCTGACTATAGCATGATGGGCATGCAAGGAGTGGGCGGTTATGATAACACTATACCTTATGGCTGTGGCCGGTCACAGACTCGGATGCGGGATCGGGTAAGCACTCATAAGTTTCCACTAGACCTTTTTGGCTTTTCCTCTTAATAGCGTTATTGAGGTAAAGTTTGTATATTATAAGAACTACCAAATGCACTTTAAGCACATTTAAAGAATTATGCAGTCATCACCACTATCTAGTTTTTGAGTGTTTCCATCAACCCACAGACAAACCTGCCTGTTCCCTCCTTGGCCCCTGACAACAGTTCGTCTGCTTTCTGTGTTGGGATTTACCTCTTCATGTCAATGGAATGTGGGTGACCTTTTGCGTGTCACTTGTTTCACGAACGGGTGCATATTTTCTTTGAGTTTTAACTCTATTGTGTCTTAGATATTTGAAAAGGCCTTTTCTTGCCTTTGTTCTCTGATCTATGAATTCTGTTCTTTATTTCTGTGGAGTATCTTAATGGTCCAGGGAAGTGGTACATGGGATGTGCTTATATCTGTAGCCCAGGAGGAGAGGGTTCGACCGCTTCGGACCAGACAGCATGGGCAGAAAACGGAAGCAGTTTCCTATTTATGATGAACCGGACACCAAACTGGCCCGTGCTGACAGTGAAGGCGATTTTTCTGAAAACGGTACACTTGGGGCCAGTTGGCTGGGTACACTCTGCTGGTGTGTTTCCCATGGTCCCTCAGTCCCTTGTGGTCACTGAGCTTGAGAGAGCAAAACAAGACAATTTGTCTGGGGACTGACTTTTCCTATTCCCTTGTGTCTGGCAGATGATGGAGCTGGTGACTTCCGGTCCGGAGATGAAGAACTCCGAGGTGTAAGTTCACCTTAAGAGTCAGCCCCCTTGGTCTCCAGCGGCTATTGTCCTTTATTCTTTCTCATAAAGAAGTGGGAAAAGTGGGTGGGAGGAATGGCTCAATGGCTAATGCACTTGCCTTGCAAGCTTCAGGCCCTGAGTTCGAGTCCCCAGTACCACATAAAGCTGGGCATGGTGGTGCATGCCTATAATCCCAGCACTTGGGAGGCTAAGGCAGGTGGATTATCCTGAGTCCAAGGCCAGCCTGGGCTACACCAGTGTATTCAGGATAAGCCTGGGCTACAGAGTGACTTCAACTCAAAAAAAGAAAGAGTGGAAAAAGCTGCCCTGGTAAACTTCTGGCTTTGAGTGGATTTGCCATCCCAACCTGTACCTAGAGTATTCCAACTGCAGGAATCATTGTCTTCCGGAAAAAGCTCCAAGCTACTCACCCTAGCCCTTCCTGTGTCCTTGTAGTGTTGTACCCAGCCACTAGCATGGAAAACGCAGGCTGGCAGGTATGCACTAGAGGTTCTTTGACTGCCAACTCTATGCAAGATGGAGCTGGCCTGTATCCACGTCCTTCAGTCCTCAGAGTGGCATCTGAGGCCAGGTTCTTAGCTGGAACAATAACGTGTACCTGGTGAGGTTGTCTTTCCTGCTGTCTGCGTATTCAGACACATGCAGGGGCTAGGGCCTGGAGACCCCAGGAGTCTGAGAAGGCTCTCCCCTGGTGATTCTAATGGCCAGACATGTAGCGAGGCAGGAAGACAGAAGGAAACAGTGACTTTTATTCCCCGTTTTGCTGGCTTGGGATGCAGACATGCTCATTTTTGTTCTGAAAGTTAAATATCTGGCTTAGGTATTCAGTCTGGGGGAATTATGTGAAAATGTTTATTGTTTTGGTTTTCTGAGATGGGGTCTCACTCTAGTTCTGGCTGGTCCTGAACTCACTATGTAGACCAGACTCGCAACAATCTGCCTCAGCCTCCCAAATGCTGGAATTACAGGCACGTGCCACTGTTCTCAAATTCTTTGGGTTTGGGGATTAAATGTGGGGCCTTCTGCTTGCTAAGCAAGTGCTATTTGCTGTGCTATTCTTCCAGCCTCTTAATTGGTCTGTTTATCCAACTTTTTTTGTGTGTGGTGTTGAGGATTTGAATTCAAGGCCCATGTGTGCTAGACAAGTACTCTACCCAAGCCCAATTGCTATTTCCATTTTTTTAGACTCCAGGCTGGCCTTAAATTCATTGTAGACCTCCTGCCTCAGTCCCCCAGGTACGGGGATTACAAGCGTATGCCACTGTTAGTTTATGTGGTACTGGGGAATCAAACCCAGGGCCTTGCGCCCAGCCTCCAGCTTCTCATTTAATTTTAGGCTTGCTGACTAAGGATTGGCTGTGTGGAGATTTTCGGTGAAAGGAATTTTGTTTATCCGTACATTGTTAAGAGTACAGAGTACCAATAAACAAATGCTGTAGTAAATCTCATTTTCAATCAGGAATGCCAGAATTAGCATCTCACAAGTCAGAGCTTCTTAAACCTTCCATTGGTGCAGAACTGTGGTTATGCCTTTTTCAGGATGTAAGTTTTCTAGCTTTAGAGGAGAGGTGAGGAATGTCTGGCCTGGCCAAAGCGATGGTCACATTATGCATGAATTAATAGTATAGTAATCAAATGTTTTACCAAATTCATATTGATAATTTTGTATGGCCTGCAGATGATACCATAAATGCCCAAATGGTCCTTGGCAGAAAAAAGGTTACCCACCCGCGCTTTAGAGAGAACTGAAAGAGATTTGTCCATCACAGTCTCTAAAGACAGCCAGGATTAATGACAGAATACTCAGGCTCCACTCCAGTGCCCTGAACCCATAATGGCTATTTCCTGAGGGGATAGTATCCTAGGTATAGGTTAAGACGCCATACCCACCAAACCTTGGTAGGGGCTGGACTAGTTGAGAAAATTCTGGAAGTACCACCTCATTGCCTAACTTTACATGTACCCTTTTTTAGGAGGATGAATTCTGCGATTCCGGGAGGCAGAAAGGTAGGCGTCACCTAGTACCCCTTAAAGCTTTCCTATCTGCCCCATATCATACTGCCTGTGCCTCAGCTCGGCTGGGCTTCTGAGCGCGGGGGCAGCCTTCACGGAGGAGCCCATCTTCTTGGGATGGAAGAGGGGGAGCAGCTGCTGGGTGGGCCTAGGCCATGACGATATCCCAAGGCTTGGCCCCGAAGTGTCTAGGACAGTGTTTGCTGAAAATGAGCCTATCTGCCTCACTCAGTGCAGGCTGTAGCAGGTGAATGGAAAACTGTCTCTTGGTGTCTGTGACACACACAGTTGTTGGGAAGGGAGTAACTCAAACCAGAAAGATAAGAGGCTCCCTTGACCCCATCCTCTTCTGTTCCTCAAGCCAATTCCAGTCACTCAGCTGTCCTCTTCTGGGCCTCGCTGTGTCCAGTTCCCTCCATTGTGAGTCTAGGGCTGGGCCCTCAGCCTCCATACTGGGGATTCTGGTACCGCAGTATCTGCAGATATGGCACAACAGCAGCTGCTGGAGCGGGAGTGAAGTGTTGGAGGGCCAGGCTCAGGTTTCAGAGGAAGGGCATTGCCTAGCAGGTCTCATTGGGTCCAGGGCAGGAGACCCAAGAGCCCAAAGGAAACAGCACGAGAGAATGAGGTCAGACCCTGTGGAGGGACGTGGAGAAGCAACCTAGCCCACAATTGCCTTGAGCTTTCCCAGTGGCCACTTGTCTCTTCCCTTGTTCCCTGAGTCTGTCCATAGATGGTTATTCCAAGGATCGCAGGCTGGCCCTGCTTCCGTACATGGTGAAGGCCCTTAGCCTAGCTGACCCTCTGAGGTCCCCTCAACCTACACATTGAAGCAGATGTGCCCATAGTGCGGGACCACACCAAACATTAAGCAGCTCATGTAGCCGGGTAAATGCTAAAGCAAAGGTGACGTGTTTGTTGCGCACAGGTCCTGCTACCTACCCGGATGACTTTGCTATTAAACAGCAGTCATAGTTTCAGGCAGTGACCTCTTGCCAAAAGTCCCACACGCCCTTTTGAGAGGCTTCTGAGCAGCGCCCGCCGGTCGCCATCTTCGTGGGACAGTCTCGGGACTGGCTTCAGGGGTAGGGGTCACAGTTCAGATGCTTATCCAACCTTCTCAGCATCCAGTCCTGGCCCTGGGCCTTGGGACCTGCCCTGGCCTCCCACTGGGATACTGGCCACACGACTCACAGGAGCTCTTGCCCTGGCTCCAGGGGGCGGATGGGAGGACCAACTGGTCTCTTCCCATTTTTGTTTCTAGAATTGCTTCTCTTGCATCCCTGGGAAAGCCCTAGATTGGCAGTTCTTGAGTAGAAGGTAGAGGGTGGGCCAGCAAGGACGGTCAGACCTGCTGAGGCCCTAGATAAGATCAGGCTAATGGGACAGTCATCACGTCCCACTTAGAGGTGGGACGGAGGGCAACAGAGCAGCTGGCTTTGTTGATTGAGGTCTGCCAGCTGCTGCCTCAGTCTGGAGACAAGTGCTCTCCTTAAGTGATGACAGGAGAGGGCCCAACAGTAGAGCACTAGATTGGACGAGCAGGTTGGGGCAGAACGGAAAAAGCAGACCACGTGTCAGTGAGATGGGCAGTCCCAGCCTTATCAGGCCGCAGGAGGAGCAAGGTGACTCCTTTGGGTCCTCAGCAAAGGCCTTTGTCCATCAGATGCCTTTGACACCCCTTCAGTGCCTTGGGGTGTCCTGGCCCTGCCATGTTGCAGAGGTGGTAGCCAGGCACAGGGTGTGGCAGTCTAGCTACAGCCCCTAAGGCTCTCGAACTCAGCTCCTCCACAGGCTTGTCAGAACACTTGGAGGGGACTTCTCTGTTACAGGAGAAAAGGATGATGAGGACGAGGAAGTAAAGAAGAGACGGGAAAAGCAAAGGAGGAGAGACAGGATGCGGGACCGAGCAGCTGACAGGTGAGGAGAAGCCGTGGGGCGAGTGAGGAGTGGGCTTAGAGTGACTGGACCCGAGGCATTGTCTAGGCTCTTCCATGCTCATCTGACCTTGCTCCCAATGCGGAGAGCCTAACTTACTCTGAGTGTGTGCCCTGAAATCTTAGCCAAGTTTGTGGGAGATTAAACTTTGCAAACATTGTGGGTACATAAACTGGGCATGGTGGGGCACTCCTGTAATCCCAGCACTTGGGAGGCTGAGGCAGGACAATTGCTCTAAGTTTGAGGCCAGCCTGGGCTACATAGTGAGTTTAGGATAGCCTGAACTACAGCCTTTTTCAGGATTAGCCTGGACTACAGAGCGAGACCCTATGTAAAAAGAAAAAAATTTGGTTGCTCAGTAGTTAAAACACATGCAAGGCCCCGCGTTCAGTTCTGCAGCACCACATGAAAATTAGCTGGACACGGTGGCACAGACCTGTAACCTCAGCACTCTTGCAGTCTAAGGCAGGAGAATCCAGCCCAATTTGGGTAGTAGCAACTCAACAAGGCCCTGTCTTAAAAATCAAAAATAGGGACTGGAGGAATGGCACAGCAGTTAAAGCATTTGCCTTGCAAGCACAGGCTCTGCATTTGATTCCCCAGCACCACACAAAGCTGGGTGTGGTAGCATGCCTGTGATCCCAGCAGTCTTGGGAGGCTGAGGCAGGGTTGTCTTGAGTTCTCAGGAGCAGCCTGGGCTACACAGTGAGACCCTGTCTCAAAAACAAACAAACAAAAAAATCAAAAATAGGGATGGGGGCATAGCTCATTGGTTAAAGTGCATGTTCTGTTCTCTAGTACCACATAACAATGCCATGTGTCAGACCTATAGTTTCCGGGGCCTGCCTAGTTCACGGTTGTGTCATCTGCTGTGCTTTGCTGTGCTGCTGGATATTACTGTCTTCGCTTGTTATGGCCACTACCTGTTGACATGGAGATAGATGATACTGGAAATCGACTTCTCTTTCAGCTGGAATTGGAAATTGTTCAGTGTTTAGCCAACCCAAATTATCTTAATTTTCTTGCCCAAAGAGTTTACTTCAAAGACAAAGCTTTTGTTAATTATCTTCAGTACTTGCTTTACTGGAAAGAACCAGAGTATGCCAAGTACCTTAGTGTTTACATATGTTAAAACTGCTCCAATATGAACACTTTCAAAAGGAGCTCTTGAGTGCTCAGTGTGTGAAATTCAGTGATGAACAGCAAATCCTACACTGACTGGCGCCATTATTCTGGGAATCCAGTGCGCCTTCAACAAGCCCCGGCAGAACAGCAACGGCAAAATAACCCATCAGGAAAAGGAACAGCTGGAAACAAACAGGTTCTTAAGATGTGTATATAATATATTTCTGTTGTACAGGGAAGACTATAATAAAACAACCTTTTCCACTCACCTTTATTGTGGTAGCATATGAAACCTTTAGTGTGCTTTTCAATCCAGCTAACTTACTATTGTTAATAGATTATTTCTATTAAACTAGGAAGACAAAAAAAAAAAAGGTCAGGTGTCATAGATCCCACCCATAATCCCAAAAACTCAGAAGGCTAGGTTTTTGTGTTTTCGTTTTTATTTTATTTACTTACTCATTTTTTTTTTTTTTTATTGAGATAAGGTATCACTCTGTAGTCCGGGCAACAATCCTGCCTCACCCTCCCAAGTGCTGGATTATAGGTGTGTAGCACCACACCCAGCTTATGTGGTATGAGGTAATTGAAGCCAGGACCTTGTGCTTGGTAGGCAAAATGTTTTCTTTAACCACTGAACTACATTCCCAATTCTAGACCTTATACTTTAGCCAGTTCAGAAATTGTATTTTCTTTTCTCCTGTTTGTGTGTGTGTGGTTTCCATTCCAGCTCTACACAAATGAAATGTTGATCCCCACCTCACCAGTTTTCTTTCCATTTCCTTTTTTAAGGATTCAGTTTGCCTGTTCTGTGTGCAAGTTTCGTAGCTTTGAAGATGAAGAAATCCAGAAGCATCTTCAAAGCAAATTTCACAAAGAGACGCTGCGGTTTATAAGTACCAAACTGCCTGACAAGACAGTGGAGTTCCTCCAGGTAAAAGACTTAGAGCCTTTGCTGCACTGTGTTGGGGTGATCTCTTACAGAAAAGTGAAGGAGAGGGGAAGGGGAAATGATAGGCCTAAACGTGGTCAGACTTTGTCTTCCTAGATTAAAGCAGCTGTACAAGTCCCTGAATCATAGAGGCAACTAGGAGCTCCTGCCACTGGAGATTGTGCAGTAGCATCTTCCAACCCTTTCTGCCGTTGAAAAATAGCCACATGTGCCATCCTCTCATTTCATTTGATTTCTTCCCCTCCTCCTCCAGGAGTACATTGTAAACAGGAATAAGAAAATTGAGAAGCGGCGTCAGGAATTGATGGAAAAGGAAAGCCCAAAACCCAAGCCAGATCCTTTCAAAGGTAACTTGTGATCCTACCGTGCAGGTTACACTGAATGGTGAAGGTATGGGATATGACCCTTAAAACTCAGTGTAGCCAGACACAGTGGCACACACCTTTAATTTCACCTACTCAGAAGGCTGAGGCAAGTTTGAGGTGAGCCTGGGGAACTTACCAAGACACTATCTCAAAATAAAAAAGGCTAGGAGTACGGCTTAATGGTAGAACTCTTGCCTAGCAGGTACTAGTTTGTAGGTTCTATCCCCAGCACTACCATATAAAGTCACTCAGTACAAGTGGAACTGGGGGTGTAGCTTAGTAACAGCATGTCACAGTGTGCTTAGAGGCCCTGGGTGCCATCCCCAGCACAGGGATACTGTGAGTGTGAAGTCAAGTCCTGAGGATCTTTTTGTGTGGTGGTGGGTTGTTTGGTTTTGAGACAGGGTCTCGCTTTGCAATCCAGGCTAGTCCTGGACTCATGGTAATCCTCCTGCCTCATGGCTAATTTTTATGTGGTGCTGAGGACTCGATCCCAGGGCCTTGAACATGGTAGGCAAGCACTAACCACTGAGCTACTACCCCAGTCCAAGTGAAGGCCTGTGGAAAGAGCACTTAGCTCTATTGAGGATCATGATTCTATGAGCAGCTCCCTGAAGTGATGGCATATGAGCTGATTTTTTCCCCCCTTGGTATGAGGAAGACTGGAAGGATGACCAAAGTTGCCCCGAATTCCAGGTATATGCTGTCCATGTCTCATGTTGTCGTACCTGATCATTCAAGTGGCTCTGTAGGGAGAATCCAAGGGCCTTGCTGGGTGCAGGGAGGAGGTGTCACTTGCTCGGGTTCCGTCACAGGGATTGGCCAGGAGCACTTCTTCAAGAAGATTGAAGCCGCGCACTGCTTGGCCTGCGACATGCTGATTCCTGCACAGCACCAGCTCCTCCAGCGGCACTTGCACTCTGTGGATCACAACCACAACCGCAGGGTGAGTTCTCCCCCAGGGTTGGGTGCCTGGCGCGAACGTTCCTGAGTTGAAACTCAGTACAGCCCAGCACAGTGGCACACACCTTTAATTGTTAAATGTGGGGTGCGGTTCAGAACCTCCTGTGTTTTACTGGAATGTTCATATCTATAAGGTCTTTTTCTTTATTTTCATCGAGTTTCATTCCATCAATTGATCTGAGTTTTAAAAATCAGAATGTGACAAGACCAGCTGAGGCAACATAGTGAGAATCTTAGAGAAACATGTTGCCTAGAAGTGAAGAAACACCATAGCTGAAATTCCGATCTGAGCCCCCAGTTGCTAAAGAACTTAAGTGGGGGCTGATGGCCATTCAGAGCCAGGTAGCCTGAAGGACCCAGGTTTCAGGACTGGTTTGGTCCTTACTAGCATATGACCCTGAGTATAAATACTTAAATCAGCAAGATTTTTGTTGTTGATGGTTTTTTTTTTTTTTTTTTTTTTTTTTTTTTTTTTTTTTTTTTTTTTTTTTTTTTTTTTTTTTTTTTTTTTTTTTTTTTTTTTTTTTTTTTTTTTTTTTTTTTTTTTTTTTTTTTTTTTTTTTTTTT
>PVKB01002067.1:73513-187118 GCA_004027205.1 Ctenodactylus gundi | reverse complement strand
AGGGAATCGAACCCACAGCCTCATGCTTGCAAGGCAAGCACTTTAACCGCTGTGCCGTTCTTCCAGCCTCCTGTTTTTAAAGTCAGATCATACTTACAGTTGGCCTTTATCCATAAGTGCCACATTCATAGACTGAACCAACTGTAGATCAGGGTATGTTAGGGTACTGGGGTGGGGAGGGTGGTAGAAATTGCACCTGTATAAACTATATATAGACTTTCTTCTTGTCTGTGTATTAGTGTTTTATTTCCTAAACAATATGTAATAACTTTCTATAGAACTCATATTGTATTACTAGGTTCATGAGTTCTCTAAAGTGTATGTAGGAAGAGTGTGGTGGTACATGTTAGACTGAGGTGAGAAGATGATGAGTTTGAGGCCATCTTTGAGTACATAAAGATACCCTATCGTAAAGGCACAGGAAAGGGTTTGGATAGACTTAATCCAAATACTATGCCATTTTATATGAGCGGCTTAAGTATCTTTGGAATTTGCTCTCTGGTCAGCGTTCTGGAGTCAGTCCCCTGCAGAGAGCAATGACTTTTGCAGGTCACAGGATCAGAGTCCAGTGATAAAAGGAGCCACAGGTGATAGAGTAGGTGTGGCTGGGGTTGGCCGGCCACTAGTAGCTTGCTGCCTCCTAGTTTAGCATCTGTCTTTAGTTTTCCTAAGCCAGTAAAAGGAGATGTTAGCAGCTGCCCTCTCATTACTAAGAGACTTGCCTATTTCCCCTGTTTAGTCCACATAGCTCTGAGTTTATCAAAATGTTTTTGCTTCTACATGTGGTATCAGTAGCCTGTCTCTGCTTTGATCTAAGATTAGCAAGTGTTTCTGCTTGGTTTCTTCCCAAAGGCTACTGGTCCCTTCTTTCATTCTTGGTGCCTGGCATTCTGAGGTTTGCCTCAATGACGAAGGGTAGCAGTTGCTAGAGAATCTTGGTTGCTTTGTTCTCTTGCTCTTTTTTTTTTTTTTAAAGCTCATATTTTGTTCCCTTTGCAGTTGGCTGCTGAGCAATTCAAGAAAACAAGTCTCCACGTGGCCAAGAGTGTTTTGAATAACAGACATATAGTGAAGATGCTGGAAAAATACCTGAAGGTTTGTGCTTGGGAGTTCAAAAGCCAAGAAAAGCTCCTGAAATTGAGGACAGGATGAGTATGGAATTGTACCCAGAATGTGTTATTTCAGAGTCTCTTGGATTGAGGGATATTGGAATGCATCAGACAAGGACATGTGACAACTGCAGATTTTTTTTAAAGACTCAGTACTTGTCTGGGAACTCTAGAGATGGCTGCTGTGTGATTAAACTCCGTGCAATGAGAAACCTGACTGAGTGACCATAAAATACTGTGCAAATCAGGATAAAATGCTTTTTTAAAAAACAATCTAAGTTAAGTGTGGTGGCACATGTCCATACACTCAGCTGTTGACTGAGGCAGGAGGATTATGAGCTGACAGCCAGCATGGCCTACATAGTGAGATCTTATCTTGCGGGGGGGTGGGAATGGGAATGAGAAACCCAGAGTAGATGACGACTGTTGAAGAAAGAAACTTGGAGCTAGAGGGCCTATACATGCTAAGCACCTGTGCTGTACTTTGTGGTGAAGCATCGTATTTTTAAACACATTTCTTAACAGTGATACAGATTTGTATAATAGTTCAGTTTGATTCTTCTAGAGAAAAATTCCAGGAGTCAGACTTGAGTTTGAATTTTCACTCTGATGTCTAGTTTTTGTTTGGCTTTTTGTTTTCTTTGAAGGAGTGTCTTGCTCTATGGTCCTGGCTGCTCCAGAACCCACTCTGAGCCTAGGCTGGCCTTGAACTCATGGCAGTCCTCCTGCCTCAGTCTCCCAAGGGCTAGGATTACAGACGTGTGCCACCATGCCTGGTTTATGTGGTGCTGGGGAATCAAAACTCAAGGCCTTGTGCTTTTTATGCAAGCCCTATAACCCCTGCACTATTCCACTAGCCCTGATATTTAATTTTGTAACCTCAAGCAAGTTACTGATATTTGTGGGGGTTTTTATACCCATAAAATGGGAATAACCTCAAAGTTGGTCATGAGCTTAAATGAAACTTTGTCTCTCTCATGGGCTGTATCCGTCGTAAGAACACATCCTGCCAGCAACCTGGGCCTCTTTTCATGGCTGCTCTCTTCCTCTTTGTCCAGGGAGAGGACCCTTTCACCAGTGAAACTGTTGACCCTGAAATAGAAGGAGACGACAATTTGGGAGGTGAGGATAAGGAAGCGAACCCGGAGGAGGTGGCTGCGCAGGTCCTGGCCGAGGTGATTACAGCGGCGGTGATGGCTGTGGATGGGGAAGAAGTGGCAGCTGCACAGAGTAGTGAAGCACTGGCTCCAGGGGAAGGCCCGACAGACACAGCGCCAGCCAGCAGTGAGTGCCACACTGAACAGCCACCGGAGGAGCAGAGCTCCGGTGGAACAGCAGCTGAGAAGGAAACCGCCGAGGCTGAGGCTGAGGCTGAGGCTGACAGTGCGGCCGAGAGTGCCGCAACCCCTGGTGCTGTGGTTCCGGCCGCCATGGAAGCTGAAGAGGGACAGACTGATACAAGGCCCAGTGATGGTGTTTCCACAGAATGATTCTCTTTCCCTGTTTCAAGGGATGTGTTAGATAATGCTTTGCCCTTTTTTTCTTTGGTTTGTAAGTAGGAGGATGTGTTTTATTTGAATATGCCGTAAGCTAGTTTTGGTGAAGAGACTCAGCCATTTCCTTCTGAACAATGTACCCACCAGCTTGTCTGACACAGTTGCGTGGCTTCCCACCTCTTTTTGAGGGTGACAGGAATTGTACATTCCCCTAGGTGGCTGTGGTGTCTCTTCTTTACACAGCAGTTGAAATAAAATTTGGGTAATTAGATCTTGATATTTTGCTTGTTAAATATAGCTACTGGCTGAATGCTGTCTTCCATCCCCTCATCCTTTCTATTTCCTGTACTTACTTTAGCCTTTGTTTTTTTTTTTTTTTCATCTTTAATTACTGGGGACTAGATCCAGGGCTTGGTTTTTTGGGGGAAAGTCTCACTAAATTGCCCAAGCTGGGTTTAAGTTTTAAGCATTTATGTTGAATTTTGGTCTCGGTTTTTGTAGCACACTGCAATGCGTGATCTTCACAAGATGTAGTATCTTGCCAATGTGGGAAGTTGGTCATGGGACATCAGTGAACTCCTGGAGTTCAGATGCGTCCCACAGACCCACACCACTAGGAAGCGTACCCGCTTGATGCTTCAGATGAAGGCATTTAGCCTAGGGCCGTTTCCAGTCTTTGGTCCTTGCTAAGTCACCTCGGGGGGATTTATGTGTACCTATGTCTCCGTGTGTGTGTGTGTGTGTGTGTGGTACTGGGGGTACCCTCAGCCCTCATGTTAGGCTACGTCCTCGGCTCATTTTTTGGTTTTGGTTTCATGGTACTATAGATTGGACCCTTGGCCTTCCCAATGAACTACACCTCCAGCACATTCTCAGTTTTGATTTCGGAGTCTTGCTAAGTTTACTAAATGTCTAGTTTGGGCTCAAACTTAGAATCCTGCCTAAACCTTTCAGGAGTGCCGGTATTATAGGTCTGCACCACCAGGCCTGGCTTAGGGCACTTCTATTTTTGTTTTTTGCTGTACAGGGCATTGAATCCAGAGGCACTGAGCTGTATCTTGAGCTCTTTTATGTATTTTAAGACAGGGTCTTCCTAAATTGCTAAATAGCCCAGGCTTAGCTTGAAGCTGTGAATCCTTTTGCCTCTGTCTGAGTAACTGGGATTACAGACATATGGCACTATACCTAACAGTTTTATGTTTTAGCTCATTTGTGTTACCTCTGCATTCAGGTTCTTTCTCATTGAGTTACTCTTGCACAAATTCATTTGAAAAGAAACAGGCATGGTAGTATATCCCTATATCCCAGCACTCAGGAGGCTGGGGCATGAAGATTACCTTGAGTTTGAGGCCAACGTGTACAACAGAGTGAGATCCTGCCTCAAAAATAAAGAGAGAGTGAAAAAATACTGCTAAATCCCTTGAAAAGTTTATAAATCTTCAATACAGGAAGGCTAGCATGTATTGAAGGTATCACATAAAAATTACGCTTAGAACTGGACAGTCTCCCTCATTTATGAAGTGATCCTGCTAGATGTTTCCCTAAAAACCTGTGTTGACATGTCTGGGAAACAGTGGCCAGTGAAAGATGAAAAAGGCAATAAAATAATTCAGCATCTACTCTATATCAGGTGCTAGTTCATGACATATTTTGAACTATAGGCATTGATCTCAAGCAATGTTGTTGGAGATGCAAAATGAACATTTATGAAAAAACTAATGTTGGAAATAAATGACTTGATAAGCAATAAAATGGTACCTCTGAATCATTTTCTTTTTTTTTTTTTTGAGACAGGGTCTTACTCTAGTCCAGACTGCGCTGTCCTCAAACTCATGGCAATCCCCTGTGCTCAGGCTCCTGACTGCTGAGATTACAGGCCTATGCCCAGCTAATTTTTTTATATGGTGCTGGGAAATTAAACCCTTGTGCATACTAGGTAAGCGCTCAAAACATTTAGCTACACACCTCTCTCTAGTTCTTTCATCATTCCTTATTGTATGTGTGTGGCCTAATTGTAGGTTGAACGTTGCCTCTTCCCTTTTGGGGTGTTGGGGATCAAACTTAGGGCCTCGTGCATATTAGACCACTGCTCTAACCTACACTTGCAGCCGGAAACATTTTTCCCCATAGCAAAAATGATGGCAGTGACTGGGCTTGGTGCAGGCCTGTAATCCCAGCACTAGGAGACTGAAGCAGGAAGATCACATATTCAAGCTCAGCTTGGGCAGTTTACCAAGACCCAGACTCATCAAAATCAGAACTAAAAAATGGACTGGGGATGTAGTTTAGTAGAAAGGCCACAGGTTGAATTCTCAATACTGCAATGCGAGGTTGGCAGCAGTGGATGTCTGCACTATGAAAAAGATTAGCAAAGCATGGCATGATACCACGTGCTTTTTTCTTTTTTTGGAGATAGGGTCTCACTCTAGCCCAGGCTGGTCCTAAACTCACTGGTGTAGCCCAGGTTGGCCTTGGACTCATGGCAATCCTCCTGCCTCAGCCTCCTGAGTGCTGGAATTTTAAGTGTGCACCACCACGCCGGGCTTATGTGGTGGTGGTGGGGAATCGGGTACTTAGTGCTTGCAAGCGCTTTAACCGCTGAGCCGTTCCTCCAGTCCCTAGAGCAGCGCAACTCTTTAATACCTAAACCTTGGAAGCAGCCAGCCAGCCAGTCCATCAACAGGCGGATGGATAAAAAATACATATGTACAATGAAGTACTACTCTGCCACAAAGACAAATTTGAATGATTTGTAAGAAAATGTAGGTACTGACACCATCTGCTAAGTGAAACAGACACAAAATGCTAAATACCACATAATTTAATATGAAAAACCCAAAATATAAAAAAAAGCAAAAGAGCAAAGGTCGGAAATAGGGTGATGTGCCCAGGTAAATGGAATGTTGGGGTGGAAAAAGAAAGGCAAGTGAAGATCAGCGTGAGTTCCCAGAGCAGCCTGGACTGCAGAATGAGGAGTGAGCCTGAGGCCCTGCCTCCCAAACAGCCAGGCCCGTGGCTCAGGCCTGTAATCCCCACATACTGAGAGGCTGAGGCAAGAGGATTTCAAAATTGAGCACAGCCTGGGCAATTTAGTAACAGCGAGAATTTGTCTTAAAATCAAAACTAAAAATTGGGTTGTTGTCATTAACTCAGCGCAAGGACCTTAGGTTCAATCCACAGTACTAATAACAGGTTAAGTATTCTTTAAATTAAGGGGCTAGAGAAATGGGACAGTAGTGGTAAAAGCCCTTGCCTTACAAGCACAAGGCCCTCAGTTGGGTTCCCCAGCACCACATAAAGCTGGGCATGGTAGAACACCCCTTTAATCCCAGCGCTAGGGAGGCTGAGGCAGGAGGATTGCATGAGTTCAGGGCCAGCCTGGGCTCCACAGTGAGTTCAGGACAAGCCTGGGCTACAGAGCAATAACCTGGCTTGAAATAATAATAAACATTTTTTAAAGTGTATGGATGTAGCTCAAGGTGAAAGCTCCCCAACTCACTAAAGTTTTTGAGATGTAGCTCAATGCAAAGGCCCTGGATTCAATCCCCACTTACATTTTATTTTTGAGATAGGGTCTTACTCTTGCAGCTTCTGTGCTGTGGAGCCCAGATTGGTCTCAAACTCATAGTAATCCTCCTGCCCCAACCTCCCAAGGGCTAGGAATACAGGCATGTGCCACAGAGCTCATTTTTTTTTTTTTTCTTTTTTGAGACAAGGTCTCACTCCGTAGCCTGGGCTGGTCCTGAACTCACTAGGTAGCCCATGCTGGCCTTGGACTCATGGCAATCCTGCCTCAACAGCCCGTGGATTATAGGCGTGTACCACCACGCCCAGCTTTATGTGGTGCTGGGGAATTAACTCAGGGCCTTGTGCTTGCAAAGCAAGTGATTTAACTGTGGTGCCATTCCTCCAGCCCTCCCGCCGGTTACATTTTAAAAAAAAATATCCTGGGCCTAAATTAAATTTTATTTAACTTTTATTCCTTTATTTTAAGACAGTGTCTCCCTTGGTAGTTCAGGCCAGTCCTGACTCTGTAACCCACACTGGCCTTGAACTCACGGTAATCCTCCTGCCTTAGCCTCCCCAGTGCCAGAAATACAGGCATGTGCCACAGCCTGGCTAAGTCTAAATTTTAATGAGTGGTATATTTTTGTTTATTTGTTGTTAGACTACTGGAGATTGAGCCCAGTGGCTCCTTTTTTTAAATTAATTTTAAAACACAGTTGGATGTTATGGAAGACCTGTAATCTCAGCACTCTGTGAGGGCGATAGAGGTAGATCACAAGTCCTAGCCCAGCCTGGGAAATTGACGGATTCTGCAAGACCCTGTCTCAAAACTAGGGGCTGAAAGCTGGAGAAATAGCTCAGCAGTTAAAGTGCTTGACTAGCAAGCTCAAGGCCCCAGGTTTAATTCCCCAGCATCACATAAACTGGGAATGGTGGCATACGCCTGTAATCCCAGTACTCAGGAGGCTGAGGCAGGAGGGCTGCTTTAAGCCTGGGTTATATAGTGAGTTCAGGAGAAGCCTAGACTATAGAGCTAGACTCTGTCTCGGGGGGCGGGGGGGGGGGGGGGGGGGGGGGGGGGGGGGGGGGGGGGGGGGGGGGGGGGGGAAGCTGAGATTGGTGGTACAGGCCTATAATCCCCCAACACTCTGGGAAGCTGAGGCAAGACTCAAGTCCAAGCCCAGCCTGGGCAACTTAGGACCAAAATATGGGGTCTGAGGACATAGCTGTGCAGTTAATATGCTGGCCTAGCAAGCCTGAGGCCTTGTCTTCAATTTCCCAGCACCACATAAACTGAGTATGGTGGCCCACTCCTATAATCCTGGCATTCAGGAGACAAAGGCAGGATTGCTGTGAGTTCAAAGTCAGGTTGGACTACAAAGCGAGACCCTATCTCAAAAATATATATGTTTATACATAGTTTATAATTTTCTTGAGACAGCATCTTGCTCTATAGTCCAGGCTGATCCTGAACTATGTAACCCAGGCTGGCCTTGGACTCAGAGAAATCCTTCTGCCTCAGCCTCCTGAGTGCTGGAATTACAGGCGTGCACCACCATATCCAGTTTATGTGGTGCTGGGAAATCGAACCCAGGGTTTTAGGCTGGCTAAGGCAAACATGTTAACTGCTGTGCTATTCCTGCAGCCATATATATATATATATATATATATATATATGGACTGGGGAAGTGGCATGCTGTGAAGGTCCTGAGTTTCATCCTCAGCATCACAACATTAAGGGCAAAGATTTTGCCAGTGAAAACAATAATTACGTGTGGCACTTGCCACCAACAGAATTTAAAAGCAAATAATGTCTCCAAAGAGCTTGTGCTGCTCTTCCACTGAACTCCATCCCCAGACACAGTCCAGACATGGTCTCACGATGTCATCCAAACTGGCTCTGAACTCAGTATGTAACCCAGGCTAGGGCTGGAGGAACGGCTCAGCGGTTAAAGTGCTTGCCTAGCAAGTGCTAAATACCAGAGTTCAATTCCGCGCACCACATAAGCTGGGTGTGGTGGCACACGCCTGTAATCCCAGCACTCAGGGAGGCTGAGGCAGGAGGATTGCTGTGAGTCCAAAGCCAGCCTGGGCTCCACAGAGAGTTCAGGACCAGCCTGGGCTACAGAATAAGACTCTGTCTCAAAAATTTTTTTTAAAAAATGGCTGGGGATGTAGCTCAATGCGAGGGCCCTGAGTTAGGTCCCCAGTACTACAAAAAATAAATAAAAAGAAAGCAAGCACAGATTCTAGCCACCTCACATCAAGTACCTCCAGTTTTCCTATAGGTGATCATGTAGTATAAATTTGCCCTTGTTCTTTTGATATAGGCCACTAGCCCCTTCCTTGCTTTTAAGAGGATACTATCACTGGCTGGCAGAGAAGGGTAGTAGGGACCAAATCCAGGGCCTTGAACATGCTAGGCAAGTACTCCAATGCTCAGCTTACATCCCCAGTCTGAAAATCTTGATTTTTTTTGAGACAGGGTCTCACTCTGTAGCCCAGGCTGGTCCTGAACTCACTATGGAGCCCAGGCTGGCCGTAGACTCACAGCAATCCTCCTGCCTCAGCCCCCCAAGTGCTTATGTGGTGTTGGAGAATTGGGAACTTAGCGCTTTAACAACTGACCCATTCCTCCAGCCCCGATTTTTTTTTTAACATGGAAAAATTACTTGAAAGTGTGAAAAGAGGGGCTGGAAGCCAGAAGTGTTAAAGTGCTTGCCTAGCAAGCACAAGGCCCTGAGTTTGATCCCTCAGTACCACATAAACTGGGTGTGGTGTTGCATGCCTATAATCCCAGCTCTCAGGAGGCTGAAGTAGGTGGACTGCCAAGAGTTCGAGGCCAGCCTGGGCTACAGAGTGAATTCAGGATCAGCATGGACTACAGAGTGAGACCCTGCCTCAAAATAGAGTGCGCAAAGAGAATAAAAGTGTGTAACATTTTTACTGTTGTACAATTATGAAAGAACTGGGAATAAATTAAATATACATAATAGGAAAATACTAGATAAATGAAGATCTATGTATCCCAGGGAATATACCTGATTTCCAGTAAGCAAGATCTCTATAATGTGGAATGACCTCGAATGTCCTGAAAGAAAAAAAGCATGCTACAAAGTAACAGATACAGAACCACTCCTTTGTATAACAATACACTTGTTTATATATAGGTTACATACTGATACACAGAATAAAATAATCCAGGCTAGCTCTGTTCAGTAGAGATAAAATCCAAGGGGCTAGGAGTATAGCTCAGGTAGAGTGTATACAGGCCCTGGATTGAAATTCCAAGCACAGGCTGTATAGGTAACTTTATATTTCTTGTAGTTATATTTAAAAAGTAAAAGCAGGCTGGAGGTGTAGCTTGGCAGTTTAGGTGGTTGCCTAGCAAGCACAAGGACCTAGATTTTATTCCCGAGTATCCTGTGGGGCAGGCCTATAATTCCAGCACTTGAAGACTGCTGTGAGTTCGAGGCCAGCCTGGGCTATAGACTGAGATCTTTTCCCCAGAAAAGAAAAAAATAACAAAAGCAAAAGCAAGCTGGGCCTGGTGACACAGGTCTATAATCCCAGCACTTTTGGAGGCTTACAAATTCCAGCTCAGGCTGGGCAACTTAGTATGGTTAGAGTGCTTGCCTAGCAAGAACAATGCCTTGGGTTCAATTCTCTGCACCACATAAAGTAGGCGTGGTGGTACACATCTGTAATCCCAGCATTCTGGAGGCTGAGGCGGAGGATTGCTGTTGAGTGTGAGGTCAGCGTGGGCTATCTAGTGAGTTCAGGACCAACCTAGACTACAGAGTGAGACCTTGTCTCAAAATAAATGAGTAAATAAATAAATGGCCTGGGAATGTAGCTCAGTGTGAGGGACCTGGGCTCAATTCCAAACACCCCCCCACCCCACCCCCCGATAAAATTTAATATTTTATTTATCATATATACAACAAAAGTATTTCAAGATGCAATCAGTAGGAAGTTAGTGAGATATTTTATATCTTTTGTATTAATGTAATTTTTTTGAAATTCTTTTATATTTATAGCAATTACTAAAAGTTTTGATTTTGAGATAAGGTCTCACTAAGTCATCTCAGCTTATCTTTATTTTCCTTCTTCCTTTTGTTCTGTGGTATGATTCAACCCAAGGACTTCAAAGTGAGTTACATTTTTAGGTGCCCACCCCCCAGCCTTTTTGAGACAGGGTCTCACTCTGCAGCCCAGGCTGGCCCTGAACTCACTACGGAGCCCAGGCTAGTCTTCAGCAATCCTCGTGACTTAGTCTCCAAGGGCTCGAGTTATAGGCATGAGCCACCACACCCAGCTTATATAGCGCTGCAGAATTGAACTCAGGTACTTAGCGCTTGCTAGGCAAGCACTTCAACTGCTGAGCCATTCCTCCAGCCTCAGCTTCCCAGAGTGGTGGGACTACAGACTCTAGGCTTGCAGCAAGGCATGGGCCCCCACCTTTCTGAGACAGGCTAACTTTTAAGAGATACTGCAATCAAACCCAGGGCCTTCTGCATGGCACATCCCTAGCCCAGGAAAGTTTTTACTATTTACATATCACATCCCTTTCCTTTTCCCATCTCCTCAGCCTCCCATCCCCTTTTCCTTTCCACAAAGTCTATCTTGTTACTTTAGGAAATTTTCTATTGCCTGTACTTTTTGAGATGCTAAGGTTCAAATCCAGAGCCTTTTGCATGCTAGCCTGCTGTTCTACCACTGACCTACATCCTCAGCCTGCTGGCATTTTGTTTTTGTTTTTGTGTTTTGTCTTATTTTCAGAGACAGGTCTCATTCTGTAGCCCCGACTGGTCCTAAACTATGTAACCCAGGCTGGCCTTGAACTCAGGACAATCTTCCTGCCTCAGCTTCTTCTGTGCTGGGATCACAGACACACACCATCACGCCAGCTTGCTTTTTTAAAAAATGAGCCAACATATAATCCTAACCTATCACTTCAACCCGTAATTCTAGCTACTCAGGGGGCTGAAGGAAGATTGCAAGGTCAAGGCCAGCATGGGCAACTTTATGATGCTTTGTCTCAAAATTAAAAAAAAATAAAAATAAAAGAGCTGGGGTTTTTTCAGATGCTTCTGTTGGTTCCTAGGGTTTTCGACATGGCTGTCCATGGCAAGCCCTTGAGCTGTGCCTGTTTCAAGCTGTTTGCAGACAAAGCTTGTGCACTGGAGAGAGTTCGGTTATAAAGATTCCTTCTTTCACAGAAGTATTCCAGGATGTATGTGGGGCAGGTGGCTTCACACGCCATGATGGCAAAAGAGGTAAGTCCTTCTATCTGGGGACATCTGATGATCTGAATTTCACCTGGAAGCATACAAGTCCCGACTTTTTCTCTTTTTCCTTTGAGACAGGGTCTTGTTCTGTAGTCCAGGCTGATCGTGAGCGCACAGCCCAGGCTGGCCTTGAACACACGGCGATCCTCCAGTTTCCGCCTGCTGTACGCTGGGATTACACGCGTGCGCCACCAAGCTCGGTTTATGTGAACAGAACCCCCTGCGCCTTGAGCTTGCTGGACAAGCGCTCTACTCGCCGAATAACATCCCGAGCCCCTCTGCAATCTCTAGATCCTACAAGCCACGCAAGAATGACGAAGCCTTTACCCCGCGACAGCCTCCACCGCCTTGTAACAACTTTCGCTGACCTCGCTTCCTTCACCTCACCGCAGTCCCGCGTCGCCAACGGGAGCTCTCCTTAACCTGCGCGCGCCACCTGACGCCAGCCCCCAGCACTGTCACCAGGGTAGCGGTCCTCCGACAAGTCTTTCCTCGGCCTCTCCCATCGGGCTCTGGGGACTCACCATCTCCGTCGTCCCTCGGAGGATCTACCATCAACCCTTTCTTCCAATGAAGGAAGGACTGCGGATCTGCCCGAGCTCCCTCAGTGGTCTGCGTCCGCGACGTTCCTTCCTCGGGTCTGCGGACACGCTCCCTCGGCCGGAAGGACCCACTCAGGTTTACGGGGCTCCCTCGGCCTCCTTCCTCGGGGACTCTCTCCGGGACGGCCCCGCGCGCCCTCCCGCCCCGCTCACCTCCAACGCGCCGGCTCTCACGAGTTTGCTCTACCGGGGCCGGGGGCGCGCACGCCAGGCGGCGCCGCTGAGCGGGGCCGCGCGCGCACGGCGCGTGGTGACGTCAGTGCGCTGGCGGCGGCGGCAGGCTGTTTGTTCTGCTCTCCCGCAGCTGAGGAGCCGAGGCAGGGGCCGGGGCAGCGGCGGCGGCTGCCGGCGTGCCCGCGGGCGAGCGCGGCCTGTGAGCTCGGCGACGCGGCGGGCGTGGCGGGCGGGCCCGGCGCCGCGCGGGCGGCCGAGAGAGGGGGCGGCGGCGACGGGCGGCTGGCGGGGGCGGCTGCGGCCTAGCGTCTCAGGTGAGGAGCGCTGTCCTTCGGGGCGACGGGCGGCACCGGGTGGGCAGCCGGGTCCCGAGGCGCGGCCCGGTAACCTGCATTGCGTAATGGGGCCGGTGCGCCACCGCCTACGCCATCGGCGCGGCGCGGGGCGGGCAGGCCGGCGCTACGCGGGCTCGGGCCTGCGGCCCTTCCGCGCCGCTCGCGCGGGGCCCGAGGTGTTGACGCCGTTGGCGCGGGGACTGGCGCCGGGCGCCCCGCGGTGGGCGCTGCGCCGTCCGCCGTCGGAGCGGCCGGCCCGGCGGAGCTGCGGGCAGGGGGCTCGGGCGCCGCTGCGGAGCGGGCGGCCGGGGGCGGGCGGGGGGCGGGCCGAGGCGCCCGGCACTTCCTGCCGCCGCCATTTTGTCAAGTGAGGAGGAGGAGGAGGAGGAAGCGGCCGCCGCGGAGCCCGCGGCGAGCCCGGCCCGGGTAAGTCCGGGCCCGATGCGGTGGCCGTGGACTCAGTTGTGCCCGGTCGCGGTCCCCCGCGCCGGGTCTCTGCGCCCACGTGGCTTGGGCTGGGCGCGCGCTCCTCCCGGCACCTGGTTGCTGCCCAGCCTGGGACACCGCGCCCCCGCCCCTGTACTCTCACCTGGGCGGCCATCGGAGCTTCGCGCGGAAACCGGCGGCTTCCCTGCGGAGGGAGGGGAGTGGCGAGGTGTGTCAGTCCCAGGACGGGCCGCAAGGGATGGGGGCCGTGACCTGGGGCGATCCGAGCCCACTGACTCACCCACTCCCGGTCTGGCAGCCCCTCCGTTGGGCGCTTTGTTTTCTTCGGCCCGTGTTCGCTGCTGTCCTTGGCGGTGGCCTCTGGTTTGCGGTGCTCGGTGTGTGCGTGTGGCGGTTTGGGGTGGGGATGTAGGGGAGTTGTGATTCAGCGAAATAAAATGACCCCCCCCCCCCACGTACGCACACACCCTACACTCACACAAGCGGAAATACCACAACTTCATTCGACTATGATGCCCCCGAGGCCCGGCCTTGGATAAAGAGGAAATCCCACTTCGGTGTAGTGGACGTTGTATGCACTTCTGTTCAGGCCCATGGGTGAGTCATGTGCTTCTGCTGAGCGGCTGACCTCCCTTTTACTTAAGACAACGCTTTGTTTTTTGAAGTGTTACCTCCGTGTTTACTTGTTCGTAACCACTACAACCTGGTGAGAGGTTTACGGTCTCTGTCCTTGGGTTCATTTCTGTATGTTGGATGCAAGTGTGTCTGGTGAGAATTGGCTATCTTTGCTTACTTTTCAGAGAACTCTACTAGTCCTTACCAGAAAAAGAAAAAAAAAAAGTCACGCTGTGCCTCTAAGCCAGTGTTCTTTGCTGCTGTAATAATGGAGATATTTATGAATGGAACTGTCAAGTTTTCTAAATTATTAGTCCTTGTTACTTCAAGACCTGGGAAGTTGTAAAGAAAGCAATATTTAAAAGTATGTGTAGATAATGTTTCCAATTTCAAGAAGGCTTTGGATTAATAGTCTGTTTAATGGCCTTGCAGATCATTTTGTAAAACATTCCTTTCGGTTTGATTTGGACAGAGATCATCTTTCCACCAAGACATTGTAGATAACCAGTCCCTTGCTCCCCAGTGAAACCTTCGTCAAAGAAGTATAAACGTTTCAGGTGCTTTCCGTTGATGGAGTGCAGAAGGAAATGCCTGATCTCAAGCAGAATGCTTTGCTGTTATTTCAGCCTACCTCGATAACTTGAGTAGGCAGCATAGTGTCTGAAGACCTCAAACTGAAGTAAATTAGCCTCCTAAAACAATTAGAGCCCGGCCTGGTAGTGCTGGTTTCTAATCCTGGCACTCAGGAAGGCCGAGGCAGGAGGATAGCACAAGACCAGCCTCGTATTAACGAGACCCTGTTTCAAAATTAAGAGTTGGGAGTGGGGGAAACGTTTCACACGTAAGCTCACTGTGAAAGCCCTGGGATCAATCTCCAGCATCACTGAAAATAACAACAAAAAATTAGGATTGGTCTTAACTGGGCAGAGCAGAACCCGAGTCCTTGCATTTTGGAAGCATTCCGCACAAGTAAAGATAAGGGGACTGGTGAGAGCTAAGAGTGGGCAGTGGCTAAAGATTAGATGTTCTGGGGTGTCATGTCTGGCTTTGGAGGCTGTAAACAAAAAAATTAGTGAAGAATTGCAGGAGAGTTTTTGGCCACTTAGGTTTTCACTAAATTATTGAATTGTTAAAGGAATTTAGACTTTGTTTCCAAAAGTTACCCTTTTTTAGCCAGTTTTTGTGATCTTTGTACTAAATTGCACTTTTGCTCTTTCGGTGGGAGAGAATGCAATATTTTCAGGTTACACAATTCGGGTTATTGAATGACTTGAGAAGTAGGAATTCTGGAGGTTCCTGTGTCTTAAGCAAAAACTGTTAGACACCTCAATGATTAGAAGATCTTGAGCTGTTAAATCTGCTAACAACTCACTGTCATCTGGCAAGATTGTATGGATGTAAAGTATCTTGCTTTGTAGTTTTAAATAATTTTGTAAAGTAGGCCATGTTGGTGTTTTTTTAAGAAAAGATTATTATTGGAAATTGCTAGGTTCCCCCCCCCCCGCCCCCGTGGTAGTAAGGATTGAACCCAGGTTTTCTTGATTTTTTTTTTTTTTTTTTTTTTTTGAGGAAGGGGGGAGAACAAGATCTTGCTTTGTAGTCCAGTTTGGTCCTGACCCATGCTAGCCTTGAACTCACAGCAATCTTCCTGCCTCAGCCTCCTGAGTACAGGGATTATAGGCATGTACCATAGTACCTAGAATTTATTTTATTTTATTTTGTTTGTTTTAAGATACAAACCCAAAGTCTTGGCCATGCTAGGAAAGCACTTTAACGAGTGAGCTATGCCCCTGTACCCCAGCCGTTTTTCAATACATTCACTAAATTGCCCAGGCTGGGCTCTTAACTTGTAGTCCTTCTCCCTCAGACTCCCAGAATGCTGGGATTACAGCATGTGCCACCACTCCTAGCTACTGCCACCAGTATTTTATAAATCTTTGTGAAAAACAATTTTATTTTATTTTTTTTTACCAGTACTAGAGATTGATCCCAGGGCCTTCACACGGAGCTACTACATCTTTAGCTCTTTCTTTTTTATTTTGAGTTAAACTGTCAGTAAGTTATGCTAAGGGCCTATTCTGAAATCATACTTGAGATACTCCTACCTCAGCCTCCCAGGTGTGTGCTACTATGCATGGCTCAGCTCTGGCCTTGTTCTCTAATGTATCCTTAGTGCCTGAATAGCATCCTAGTAATCTCTGAATGAATAAACTGGAGAGATAATTACCAAGAATTTGGGAAGTCCTTAATTACAAATGAAAAAAAAATTTTTTGAGACAGGGTCTCGCTCTGTAGCCCAGGCTGACCTTGGACTCACAGCAGTCCGCCTTGCTTCAGCCTCCCAAGTGTTGAGATTACACGAGTGCACCACCATCCCCATCTTATGTGGTGCTAGGAAATTGAACTCAGGTACTTAGCGTTTGGTAGGCAAGCATTTTAACTGCGGAGCCATTCCTCCAGCTGGCAAATAATTCTTTTTAAAAATTGCTAATATTAGACATAATCAGTGGTGATTTAGAATGAATATTAACATTAAAATCACTTGAGTTTTATTAATAAACTTATGAATAGTTTGAGTAGCATAGCATGATTGCTTTCACATGCTATTTTGTGTTTTCCACTTAGCAGGGAGTGGGTTTGGGTTGTGGCTCAACCTTGACCTGAAACAATGTACAAGAAGGAGGTGATGGCAGTAATAAACACATACAGAAGTGGGTGTGGTGAGGCACACATGTAATCCCAGCACTCTGAGAGGTTAAGGCCGGGTTGCAAATTCTAGCACAGTCTAGGCAGTTTTAACAGTTGAGCAAGACCCTGCCTCAAAAACAACCACCAAAAAAATAGGGGAAAAAATGAGTAGCATTTCTTACTATGAATCTCAAGTTGTCAGTAAAAACTAAACTTTTTCTATTTTTTGAGACAGGGACTTTAGTAGTCCATGTAACCACCCAGGTTGTCCTTGAATGCAGGTCAATCCTCTGGCTTCAGTTTCCCAAATGCTGGGATTATAGGCATGTGCAACTATGCCCAGCTTTTATGTTGGTATTGGGGATTGAACCCAGGGCCTTTGCTTGCTAAGCAAACACTCTTAACCACTGAGGTACTCCCTTGATAGCCTCCCCCAGTTTTAATATTGTGATTTCATGTATGCGAATTTACTGAGTCCATCTCTGTAATTTGCTCTTGAGTTTCTATGTATAAAAGACAAGATAATTTTGTGTAATGACTTTATTTTGGTATGTGTAATTATTGCTCTTATTTCTTGTTTATTGAATTTCGGTTATATTTGAGGATGACACTAAACTGTAAAGTTCTATTAGACATCTTTATTTGGTGTGGTTATTTATTATTTTGAGATTTAATCTCATACTGTTAGAAATGGCTCATAGAAATTTACCTGTCCAAACAAAGGATGGACATGGGAGGCATGGATGACAGGGTATGAGGCTTTAGTTTTCTTTTTGCAAAAAGGGTGACCTTCCTACATGCAAGTGGAGAGAGGCACACCGTAAACGTGGTGGGTATCGACTTAAATTCCTAGGTCTCAGGTCCCACCCCTCGCAGGATTCACAATCTTCCTGAGATCTTAAGGCACTGGCTCAGGGCCAGGTTCATCACAACATCATTACCTTTATCCCTCCTTTCCCTTTCCACCCTTGTCTGGTCACCTGGTCAGGTAAGGTGCCAAAATGTAAAGATCCGCCATCTTGAACAGTGTGCCACTTATACCGCTAGGTGACACTCACAATACTGTGTGGCCCAGGCTGGTCTCAAATCCTGAATGCATTGGTACCCAGCTTTTTTGGATTTTGTAAATAGCAACTTTAAGATGTGGTTTGTGCACAAGAAAATTATTTATTTTTAGTATATTAATAAAAATGCACATCCATCTTTGTAGTCAATTTGAGGAAGTATCTGTCATCCCCGAAAGAAACCTTATACCTGTTAATGTATGTGTGCACTTCCCTCTATCACTGTGTACTCTGTCTATAAGATTTGTCTCTTCTTGATATTTCGGTAATCATAGGATGCGACCTTTTGTGCCTGATGTTCTCTGTTTCCCCCTCCCCCTTCTCTGTCTGGGCCTTGGCACTGAGCTACCTCCCCAGCCCTATTTTATTTGTATTTGTTTATTTTTTGGAGGCAGGATCTTGCTTTGTTGGCCATGCTGGTCCTGAGCTCACTAAACTGCTGGCCTTGACCTCAACAGCAATCTTCCTGCCTCAACCTCCTGGGTACTGAGATTGCAGGTGGGCACTGCCACACCTGGCTTGAGATAGGGTGTTGATGACTTGCCCAGGTTGGGTTTGAACTTGTGATCTGCTTGTAGGTCTGTGCCACCAGGCCTAGTTGTGTCTGGCTTCCTTGACTCAGCATAACATTTGAAAAGTTTATGTTATAAAAGCATTAATTACTTCATTTCTTTTTGTAGCTGAATAATTCTGTTATCGATTTATCATACTCTGTTCCGTGGATATACTGCATCCTATTTATTTGTTGTGATTGGGCCTGTGGGTAGTTTTCACTTTCTGAATGCTGTGAGTAAGCTTTCCTTTGTGGCAGGTGAAGGTGGAAACTGGGAGTCCCAACTAGTCCCTTCACACTGACCTACATCCCCAGTCTTTTTTTGACTTTTGTCACTGAGCTGCCTAGGCTGCTGAAACATAGCAGTCCTACTGCCTCAGCCTTCTAGTATGGGATTACAGACCTGCTGAATAGTGCTGCTATAAATATTTGTGTATGAGAAATTGTGTGAGGAGGTATTTTTCTGGGGCAGGTATCTAGAAGTGGAATTGACTAGAATAGGGGGTCCAACCTGCAGCATGTTGTGTGTTTTTTATTTTGACCTTCGTTGTTGTTTTGAATGAAATTGACTTGGGGCATATATAAAATATGTAGTATGGTTTAGATACATAGTAGAACTACATTTTGAACTTCTTAATGTAATGCTAAAGGAGAATGAGTGGGGTCAGGGGTCCATAGCTGCTCAGTGGGTAAAGTAAGGTCTTGGGTTCAGTTTCCTAGCACTTGGGAGCCTGAGACAGGAGGTTTGTTACCATGAGTTCAAGGCCAGCCTGGAATACAAAGCAAATTCAGGACCAGCCCATGCTACTGAGCATGACCTTGTCTCAAAAAGGGGGGGGGGATGGGGGAATACCTCAAAAACAGAGCACTTACTTGAGTTTAATTCCCCAGCACCACATAAGCCGGGTGTGGTGGCACACACCTGTAATCCCAGCACTCGGGAGGCTGAGACAGAAGGATTGCCATGAGTCCGAGGCCAGCCTGGTCTCCATAGTGAGTTCAGGATCAGCCTAGCCTACAGAGGAGACCGTGTCTGGGGGAAAAAAAAACAGAAAAAAAACAAAAAATGCCAAACCCTGGAGGCCCTAAAATTGGTTTGCCTGGGCTAGGTTATATGGTGACGACTTTATTCTTTTTTTTGTGGTACTTGGATTTGACTCTAGGGCCTTCACACTGAGCCATACTGTCAGCCCTACCCCCTCCTCTTTTTTTTCTTGAATCAGTGTCTCTCTTGTCCAGGCTGGATTCCAGCTCATGGTAGTCCTCCTGCCTCCGCCTCCTGAGTGCTGGGATTGCAGGTGTGCACCACCATACCTGGCTAATATTTTATGTGGTGCTCAAGAATTGAACTCAGGGCCTTGCACATGCTAGGCATGTGCTCTAACCATTTAGCTATACCCTTACTATGCCCTTACTTTGGTTGTGAGACTGGGTCTTGCTAGGTTGCTGAGTTGCACGGTCTGGGCTTGGACTTGTAGTTATCTTGCCTCAGCCTCCTAGAATGCTAAAAGGGTCTTGTGCCCGCCCGGTCCTCCTTTTTTAACTTTCTTGATTTTCAAGTGCTTTTATAGAATTAAGAGGAAAACATGATGTAGGCAACTAATTCTGTCACAGATAGTGGAAGATTTGCCTCTCTGCCCTTTGTTTCCAAATAAAGATCTGTTATTCAATGAAAGAGAGATATGATTAAGTTGCAGTGTAACTATTTAGTTACTTATTTTGAGACAGGGTCTCTATAGTCCAGGCTGGTCTTAAACTCACTGTGTAGCCCAGGTTTGTCTCAAATTTGCAGTACTTCTTCTGCCTTCGTCTCCCCAGGGATTACAGGCACAGTGTGCTACCATGCCAGACTTACCTGTGACTGTTTAAATGAATGAATAAGAGGCTAGAAGAATAGCATAGAGGTTAAAATGCTTGCAGGCACAAGGCCCTGAGTTTAATTCCCAACCACATTAGCTGGGTGTGGTTGCATACCCTGTAATTCCAGCACTCAGGAGGCAGAGGCTGGAGGTTTGCTTTGAGTTCAGGACCAGCCTGTCTCAAAAAATTAAAAATTAAAAAATGAGTTAAGTAGAAGCCCAGAATCACTATGTTGACATGTGTTGCTCTTGTCTGTTTGATCCTTGGTTTTTTTTTATCTTTTAATTGCCTGTGTGATAGAACAGTTTGAAATGCTGGTACACAAAAAACAGTCTGGAAGATGTATCCCAGGCTTGTATTAACTACTTATATTATAAAGAGGTTTTTTTCCCCCCTGGTACTAAGGATGGATTTCAGCACCTTCTTCACACAGAGCTGCATCCTCAGTCCTGTATTTTGAGATACAGTCTCACTCTGTAGCCCAGGCTGGTCCTGATCTCACTGGGATAGCCCAGACTAGCCTTGGACTGAAGACAGCCCACCTCCCTAAGCCTCCAGAGTGCTAGAATTACAGGTGTGTACCACCACACCCAGCTCTGTGTGGTGCTGGAGAATCTACTCAGGGCTTTGGGCTTGCAAGGCAAGCACTTGAATCTGCTGTGCCATTCCTCCAGCCACCCCCCCCCCCTTTTTTCCCCATTTTTGACCATGCAGGGGTTGAACACAGGATCTTTGACACTCAGCTACATCCAAGCCTTTTGTATTCTTTTGTTGTTGTTGTTTTGTTTTGAGACAAGCTTTTGCTAAGTTGCCCATGCTGGGTTCAGACTTGGATCCTCCTGCCTGTCTTCCAGAGTACTGGGATTGTAGGCTTGCAGCACCATGAGTCGTCCCCCCCCACCACCACCACTCTCTCTCTCTCACTCTCTCCTTTATTTTGTGGTACTAAGGATTGAACACAGGGCTTTTACTTTTTTTGAGACCGGGTCTCACTATGGATGTAGCCCAGGCTGGCCTTGAATCATGGCAGTCTTCCCTGCCTTAGTCTCCTGAGTGCTGGGATTACACATATGTACCACTGAGCTATGCCGCCAACTCTCGAACCCAGGGCTTTTACAAGAATAAAAAAAGAGATGTATACTGGCTTTATCCCCAGCTCCCCCCTTTTTTGAGACAAGAGTCTTGGTTGTTCAGGCTGACCTGAATTTTGTGATACTTCTGCTTCAGCCTACCAGATTGCTGGATTTTGTTTTTATTTTTTGAGACAGGGCTTTACCCTGGAATCCAGGCCAGTCTTGAGTGTACTATGAAGCCCAGGCTGTCTTCAAACTCAGGGCAATCCTCCTGTCTTAGCTTCCCAAGGCACATTCCATTGGCTGGTCTGTCTTTACCTGAGTATCAAAATTGAATTGTGCTCCTGTTGACTAACAGATATTTTGTTGTTGTTGTTGTTGTTGTGTTTTCTTTTTTCTTTTTTTTCTCTTTTTTTTAACGTTGTGAGGGCTGGGTGAAAGACCCAGTGTTTAAAGGGCTTACCTAACAAGCACAAGTTCAGTTCCCCAGCACCATATAAGAAACCTGACGTGGCAACGCACACCTGTAATCCTAGCACTCCAGAGGCAGAGACAGGATTGCCATGAGTCCAAGGCTAGCCTGGGCTGCTAAATAGTGAGTTCAGGAGCAGCCCGGGCTACACAGCAACCCTGTCTCAATAAGTAAATAAATAAATGGCATTTTTAAAAAGCCGATGCTTTATTATTTTTGGACATACGTTTCACATTTCATTTCTACAAATAAGACTATTAGATCAAAGGACATATTTTTCAATTTTCCAGAAATGTCATGTGAAACTTCTTCTCTTCAGTCAGAGCTTGAAGGTCTCTTTTTGAGACAGGGGCTTGCACATACGCTTCTTTAACAAGTGAGTTGAGCTGCTCAGCTGCATCTCAGAACCCAAAAATCATTCCTTTTTTTTTTTTTTTTTTTTTTTTTTGGAGACAGGTTAGGCTTGCTTTGTAGTGCAGTCTGGCCCTGAGTTTACTGTGTAGCCCAGTTTAGCCTTGGACTTGGCAATCCTCCTGCCTCAGACTCCCAAGTGTTGGGATTACAGGTGTGTGCCACCACACCCAGCTTTCTTTTTAAAAGATGAATTATATTTATTACTTATTTTGGGAGAGCGTCTCACTGTGGAGCCCACACTGGCCTTTGACAAATGACAATCCTCCCGTCTCAGCCTCTTGAGTGCTGGGATTACAAGTGTGTGCTTTATGTGACGCTGGGGAATCAAACTTGGTTATTTAACACTTGACATAGCTCTAGGTAAGCGCTTTAACTGCTGAGCCATTCTTCCAGCCCCCCACACCCAGCCTTATGTGGTACTAGGGAATTGAACTCAGGGCCTTGTGTTTGCTAGGGAAGTGCTTTAGCTACTGTGCCATTCCTCCAGCACCACCAGCCCCCTTTTGAGAGAGGGTCTTATGCTGTAGTCCAGGCTGGTCCTAAACCCAGGCTGACCTCAATATCCTGGTCATCCTCCTGTCTCAGCCTCCCCAGTGCTGGCATTACAGGCGTGCATCACCATGCCCAGTTTACGTGGTGTCTGAAGAATAAAGCCCAGAAGTGTGGGTTGGGTTTGCTAGGCAAGTGTTCTAACCACTGAGATATTCCTCCATACCTATTCCCCACCCCCCACACACACCCCCCATACAGGGTCTTGCTTTAAAATCCAAGCTGGTCCAGAAATCTCTTTATAGCCCAGGCTTACCTTGAACACATGACAATCCTCCTGCCCTAGCCTTGCGAGTGCTAAGATTACAGGCATGTGCTACCTTGCCGGATTTATGTGATACTGAGGAATTTAACTCAGAACCATGCATTTGATAGGTATGTACCCTTAGCCACTTAGCTAGACTTTAGCCTGGCAGTGTCTTGTTTATACTGGTGAGGTTTTGTTTTATTTAGTGGTATAGGTACCTCCCTCAGAGGTACAGAGTAACCTTGAGGGTAAAGCAAAAGGGGGACTTTTAAACTTTGTTTTTGTAAGTAAAAGCTCTGATTGATTGTGCCCCCCATGTCTGGTGAAGTTGTTTGGTTTGGTTTGGTGTTATTGAGACAGGGTCTGTATGGTTCAGGCTAGTCTTGAACTTGCTGTGTGGACCAGGCTGGCCCCCTCAAGGCAGTCCTGCCCAGGTGTTAGGATTACAGGCATGTGCTACCCTGCCCAGGTTCTGGTGAAGTCTTTAACATTTTTCCCCAACAGATGACAGTTTTTAAAAATAAATTATGTTTTCTTGAATGTGTTTGAGGTTTTTTGAGGTACTAGAGTATTTCTAGTTTTTATCTTGGTGGTACTAGAGTTTGAGCCCAGAATCTTTATAATGAGCTACATCCCCAGCTTATTTTTATTCATGGTTTTGAGACAGGGCTAAATTGCTGGATTGCCCAAACTGGGCTTAAACTTGTTGTCCACTCTCCTTAACCTCAGAGAGAGCTGGGGTTACAGGCCTTGCCACTGGTCCGGCTGCAAAATGTTCACTTGTTCTTTGACCTTTTTACCTTCTGCTCCGTGGACTTTGTTCCTGAAACTAAGTCTCTTGATCCTGGGACAGGTGCCCACTGTTACCATAATGTTTAAGGGACATGACTGTGACGTATTTGAGTGCGTCTAGGCATCTGCTATCATCTCACCCATGTTACCGTATTCCTGACATTATGGTACTACTGTCCTGGTACAGTCAGACCTCAGTGTGGCTCTTGGTTCTGCTGCCAACTGTGTGACCTTTGGACTTCTGCTTAATCTTTTCTGAGTTTCACCTGCCCATCTTTCAAGTGTGGGTAACATGAGTGCTTCAGGGAACACACAGCACAAGTCTGGGAACCAACGCAGTGCCCTTTCAGGGTTTAAGTACTTCCTGTCAATGCTTGGGGTGAGTAACAGAAATGAGATGGTGTCAGGCTCAAAGTGAAATTCTTGACAGCTAAGAATATATGTCAGTTGATTCAAGGAGTTAGTTTATCATATCCACCAACTACATTCTCAGGGTTACTGAGTCTTCCTCTAAACAGGTTGTAAGTGAAGACTTGTGGAGGAGGTGATTTAAAGGGGGATTGATTGCCTTTGGTTTTAGCAGATCATGAGATTGAGTGGTAACAATAGGGTCAGTGGAAAAGCAGTGGCTGTGATGCACATCCACACGGACATCTGCTGTGGAGTTCGGGGAAACAGTCCAGCAGGGGAAGGTGGCCCATGGTAATGGAAGGCCTAAAATGTAACTTAGCCACTTTGTAACCACCTGGTTCTTGAACAAAGGCATGATCAGGAAGCCAGAAAGTGCTTATAAACTGTTTCTTCTAGCTCAAAAAAGTACACCTCAGTACCTATTCCACCTGTCTTGGCCCCGATTTGAATCATATTGACATCTAGGTTTGGCACAAGCATTCTGGTGCTCAGAAAAGTGTGTGCCATCAATCAATATTTCCAGGAAAGGATTTGGTTGAATGAACCAGGCAACTGGATTGGCCATGGAAGTGGAGTTCCTGAGTGGGTTTTGCTGTTGGACTTTTATGGGGCATTTTATCTAGGGGAACCACTTAATAATGGCCATTGGGATCCAGTTTCTTGAGAAATACCTTTTTTTGGTGAAATACAGCAGGAGCTTATTTTTCCCAGAAATGGGCTCACCTTATCTTTAAATTAATTAACTTTAAATTAATAGGAGCTGAATAAGCTTGCTGTTTGTACTATTTATTTGATCTGTGACATAAAGTCCCTTTTTTCCCCTTAGGGTTGGTGGGTGGTTGTGGTGTTTTGCAGGAGATTGAACCCAGGGCCTTTGCACGGAAGCTGTATGCCCAGCTCATTTTATATCTTCTTTTTTCCCCCACACTATTTCATTAATATACATATGCAATGCATAATGTTTCCAATGAACTTTTATGTGTTTTGTGCACATTTATATCATATCACCTTTACGATCCCTTCCCATTTTTGACCTTCCCCATCCCTACCCCCCAACTCTGGCTATCACATCATATGGTTCTATAGAATGTCTGTATTCTGGGTTTCCCAAGTCATAGTGACTGTACAGTACTTAGCATCTTTAATCTTCTGCATCTGAATCATTTCATTTACATCACCACTCTTGAGCTCAGCTTCCTGTTCCTTGAATGGGTCGAAGTGGTCAAGTCTTGATGCCTCTTCTCTGAGTCCAGCCAATCCCTTTATTGGGATATTTGCCAAAAGTTCTTTTGTATATTTTACTATAGATAGTCATAAGCCTGGCCTTACCCACTAGTCCACATAAAAGAACTAGAACCATAATTTAAAAGACTAGTAAATATGAGAAAGAAGAAAAGTTAAATTTCAAATGCCTTAGCTGGGTAGTGGAAGGTACATTTCTTACATTCAAAGGGTCATCTTTATGTCAGTCTTTTTAAAACCTAATAAGTGAATTGCTACAGTAAACGAACTTAAAGCTATATCACATTGCTACATTAAATGAACTTAAATCTATATCACATAAGTATACTTAAAGTAACAGATATGAAGGCAAATTTAGTTCACAATTTTTTAAATAACTTATTTACTCACATTTTACTGATTACTAACATTTTGCTAGATTTGGTTTGTAATTTTATCTGCCTATTCATATATTTATGCATATGTATTTTTAAAAGACTTAATCTCAGTTCCCCATGTTGCATGTAATAACTCTGTTTTGCACACTACTATACTATTATTGATAATAATGACATGGGAGATTACACAGATTTTATACAGTAGCTGATAATGTTTTAGAAGTATATCAATCAAATGATTTAAATACCAATCTATATTTTTATTTTTTTAGATGTTCCCTTTCCTCCAAGTTATTTTGATGCTGCTTGTCTTTCTGCTCCTCTCGAAGAGGATAAACTCACATTCAACATCAAAAAAGTGAATTGCTACATTAAACAAGCTTAAGATTTCACCAGTTTGCTACATTAAATGTTCTTAAATCTGTATCACATAAGTATAACTACAGTTAAAGCAATAGATAGGTATGCTTAGTTATTTCAGTTTTTTTAACTTTCATATATTGTTTACTCATATTTCACTAATTATTAACATTTTGCCCGATTTGGCTTATCCTTTTACCTATCAGTTCATCCCTAATTTCATGCACAGCCTTACTTTATTCTCAGCTCATTCTCTAGCTGTTGTCTCTTTTTCTCTGGTGTCATTGGTGTCGTCCCTTTCACTTTCTGCGTGTGTGTGGTCTTTTTGATTTGGAACCAGGGATTGAACCCAAGGCTTTGAGCGTGCCAGACAGGCACTGCACCACTGAACTGCATCCTTGGCCTGTCCGTTTCACTTTCTAAGTTTCCTTCAGGTATTCTCTGCAATGCTGGCTTAGTGGCTGCAAAATTCTTCTAGCTTTCTATATTGTGGAAAGTTTTAATTTCTCCCTCTAATTTGAAAGATTAATTTTGCTGGATATAGAAGTCTTGGTTGACATTCATGTTCTCATAGTGCTTGGATGACATTGTTCCATGATCTCCTGGCTTTTAGAATCTGGGTTGAGAAGTCTGCAGTTATCCTGATGGGCTTATCTTTGTAGGTCACCTTCTGTTCTCTCACAGTTTTTATTTAGTATTTTCTCTTTGTGTTGGTTTCTAGTATTTTAACTATGATGTGTCGTGATGAGGATCTCTTTCTGATCAGTTGTTTGTTGTCCTGTATGCCTGCGGTAGTTCCATGTTCATTTCTTAGATTTGGGAACTTTTCTCCCATAATTTCATTGAACATGACCTTTAAGCCTTTCGTTTTGTCCTCAGTCTTCTCCTGGACTCCCATGATTTTGAGGCTGTTTCTCTTTGAATCATCAGTTGTTGTAAGGATTCGCTTTCTTCCTTTTTTGGTTTGCGTTCTTTATGGCCTGTATGTGCCAGTTCAATCATTTTGTCTTCTAGGTCTGACATTGCATTTTGAAAATGTTCAAAGTGCTTGATTATTATTTCCTGTGTGTTTTTCACTTCCTGAATATCTGCATTCAGTTTTTTTTATGTCTCTGTTGTGTTCTCTAATTTGTTGTATTGCCTTCATTATCTTCTGTTTTATATGTTCTCTGTTCTCCTCTAATTGCTTTTCAGTGTTTGCTGTTACCTATGTCCTGGCGCATCTCTTGCATTATCTGTTTCATTTCCTGTTTTAATTCAAAGTAACTCTGGACCCAGAGGTTATCATCCTTTTTGTCTTTTATGTCTTTGCTTTGGATTCTGTTATTTCAGCATCTCTCTGGTATCATTTTCTGGGGTGTCAGATCTTTTTGTATGAGATATGTTACCATGTTTCCTCATGATTCTGCTGTCTCTGGCTGTCTCTGGTGCACAGGAAAGAAGGGTTTGGAGAAGGCCCAGTCCTAAATGCCTCTGGAAGCTTCTCAGATTGAGGTTCTGGCCTCTGGGCTTTCCTCTGACCATGGGTTGTGGATGCTGGCAGTTCGGGACCATGCTGAGTCAGCTGCTGTTTTCCCCACTTCCGATATGACTTCAGGATTTCTGACCTTCCTGCTGCCTCCTGTCAGTTGTTGGGGCGATCCATCCTCTCTCGGCTCCATCAGATGTTCCAGGCTCCCTGTGGGCTTTCCTCCATCCGTAGCTGCCTGTGGCTCCTAGCAGTTTGGAGCTGACCTGCAGCAGCTTCCTGGGATGCTGAGGTGGTTTTTTTTTCCCTCCGCTTTTGATGTTCCTTCTGAATTTCTGACCTTCCCTTATCCTCCTTTCAGTTGTTGGGGTGCTCCTCTCTTTCCTAGCTACACTGAACATGTATTTTATGACTAAATGTTCGACTTTTTAAGTGGGTTGATGAGACATTGTGCAGCTCTCCTGTTTTCTATCTTCTAAAACAATTTGTTTTTCCTTTCCTTACATTCTTTCTTGACTGTGGGTCGAACCCAGGGCCTTCACACAGAGCTACATACTTGGCTGATTTTTTTTAGTTTTAATTTTTGAGATAGGATCTCACTAAGTGGCTTAGTTGCCAGAGCTGGGCTCAAACTTCTGATTCCTCCGTCACAGCTTTTTAGAGTGCTGAAATTACTAGCCTGGCCAGGCCTTCGTTTTGTTGTTGTTATTACCTTGAGATGGGCTTCTTCAAAGCTGGTTCTAAAAATCACAGCTTAGCCCAGGCTGGCCTCCAGCTTACAGTATTCTTCTGTGTACGCCACCACACCTAGGTTCTCTTTCTGTGTACTCAGGGCCTGTGTATGCTAGGCAAGTGCTCTTACTGGTTAGTTACATCTCCATCCTTAGCCAGGCATTTTTAAATTTTTTATTTTGCCCAGGTTGGGTTTGAACTTGTGATCACCCTTCACCCTCCCACAGTGCTTGAATTACAGGCATGCACCACTAGGCCCAACTTGGGTAAACTGTCCCATGATCTTTGATAGGTGCTAATCTATTTGGCCCAGCGTAGACTGTGGGCTGTGATAAGCAGAGTTGGTTGCTGTGTACCAAAAAAGAGCTGTTGAGAACACCTTTTTCTGCTTTTGTTTTTGAACAAGTTATATATAAAACTTTTTTGATACAGGGTCTCCCTCTATAGCCCAGGATGGTCCTGAACTCACTATGAAGCCTTGGCTAGCCTTGGACTCAAGCAATCCTCCTATCTCAGCCCCCAGATTGCTGGAATTATAGGCAAACACCACCACGTCCTACTTACCTGATGCTGGGGAATAAAACTAGGTCCTTAGGCCGGGCAAGCTCTTTAACTGCTAAGCTGTTCCTTCAGCCCGCCTCCTCCTTTTTGAGACAGGGTCTTGCTCTGTAGCTCAGGATGGTTCTGAACTCACTGGTGTAGGAAAAATGAGAGGGAGACAAGTGTCAAAGGTTGACCTTGGACTCAGGACAATCTTCCTGTTTCAGCCTCCTGAGAGCTGAGATTATGGTCCTGCACCTTCACTCCCAGTTTTATGTGGTGCTGGGAAATCAACTCAGGGCCTTGGGCTTGCAAGGCAAGGACTTTAACCTAACCACTATGCCATTCCTCCAGCTCCTTGAACAAATTAGATCATTTATATAAACTTAAGTTCTCTCCTTTGTAAAGTAGGATCAGTATTCCTAGGTATTACTAGTGAGCAAACGTACCTTGTGAGTATGGACCTGAACGGCACATCTTCTTACTATGATATTAAGGTACTTTGAATTGGGACAGGTGAAGACCAAGGGCCCTTACTTTGCTAGAAGGGCTATGAGAACAGTTGTCCAAGCAGGCTCGTCTGCTTCGTAGTTGTTATACTCCTTGTTTTCATTCTCCATTCAGGCTAAAAAGTTCTTTCTAGCGGCCGTTATATCAGGGCATGGGCACCCTGTGGAGCCAGTGCCAGGGGAGAAATCCTGGGGTGGTATTGTGCAGTTTCCAGAAGCACCCATCAGTAATTCGCATGTCCTTGTTTGTACCTAATGTCCTCAGTTGTCTTACCACACAGACAGTTAACACATACGCACCTGCAGGCAGCTTAGCCTTCAAGGTTGTGTTTATTTTGTGCAAAAGAACAGAAAGAGGGCGTTTTAAATTTGGAGACATTGGGAGCACTTTGTTTGAGGAAACATTCTGTGGGAGCAGGTCATTGTTGTAAAGGTTGAAATGACACCTGCACGCAGTCAGACCTGTCACTGCATTGGTGATTACTAGCTTGAGCAGTTGCATTTGGGCTACTGCTGCCCAGCCTCGCCTGCCTTGTAGCTTTGGGCCAGTCATTACCCTTCCAGCTCTTATTATGTGTAAAGTGGGGTAAAAATAGGCTTGAGTTTTGAAAAGTTTTGAGTGGAATCTGGACTTTAAGAGAAAGTAAGTCACTTGTGTTTTTCAAACTGTGAATCATAAAATGAATTTAGTGGCCTGTAGTCATTGTTCAGGGAAAAATGAAAGGGAGAGAAATGTCAGGAACACATTTCAGGCTAAGTGTTTTTTAACCCTGTAGTCCAGGCTGGTCCTGAACTCCTATGGAGCCTAAGCTGGCCTAAAATTTAGGACAGTCTTCCTTGCCTCAGCCTCCCAAGTACTGGGATTACAGAACTGTGCCACCACACCCAGTTTACATGGTACTGGGGAAGCAACTCAGGGCCATACCTTGCTTTGACACTGTGTTACATACATGATTTTATTTTTATTTTTGCTGCGTTCTGAGTATAATTCAGGGCTCCCATATGCTAGGCAAAATGTATTATTTTGGTCTATGTCAGAGGAATGTCAGTAACATTGTCTATGTTACTCACACGTACTTTTGAGAACCTTGTTTTTTAAGTTCTTTTTCAGTAGTTTCTTGATTATTTGCAGGCCATAGTCACCCTGTAGGGAGTATGCTTGCTAGTAGCCAGTAAACTGTTACATGTTTAGTTTCTTTTCTTTCTTGGACCCACTGCTTGCTAGGTACTTTGTCAAAGATGGGAGAAGGGTTTGAGGAAGCTTGTAGAGATGAAGATCTAGTCTGTATTTTGAAAGCAGTATAAAAGTACCTTGTTATTGTACATGTGTTTTATATAGTAAGGTACTTTTCCTTTATTTTCAGTTACATTTATTTAGATAACTATTTTTTTAAGAAATGGCTGTGTTGGGTCTGCTTTGGGTATAAAAACTATTAGTTGCAGCAAAAGGAAATTTGTTAGGTGGTGTGACAAGAAAGTACGAAGCAAGGCTCAGACACAGCTGAATCCAAAGGCTGAAATGGGACATCAGGGCTTGGCTTTTTTTTTTTTTTTAAACGTGTAGCATCCCTTTTCCCCCTCCCACCTTTGCACCCCTTTCCCTCTCCACAGAAGTCCGTCTTCTTACCTTTTTCCATATCTCTTAACATGTTTTATGGCTTGACTTATATTAAAGAAACGTATTTTTAATTCTGGGTCTGATTCTTTTTGCTGAATGTAATGGTCTCAAGGTTCATACATTTTTCTACAAACGACTCAGGTTGTCCTCCTTTGTGGCAGAGTAGTGCTCACATATATGCGTATATACACCACCACATCTTTTTTCTTTTTCTGAGACAGGATCTTGCTCTGTAGCCCAGGCTGGTCCTGAACTCACTGTATAGCCTAGGCTGGCCCTAGACTCAAGCAGTCCTCATGCCTTAGCTTCCTGTGTGCTGGCATTATAGGCATGGGCCACCACGCCTGGCTTACGTGGTGCTGGGGAATTAACTCCAGTACTTAACACTTGCCAAGCACTTTAACCACCGAGCCATTCCTCTAGCCCCTTTTTTCTTTTCTCTTCTTTTCTTTTTTTTTTTAAATTGAGACAGGGTCTTGCTGTGTAGTCCAGGCTGGTCCTGAACTATGTCACTCAGGCTGCCCTTGAACTCAGGCAGTTCTGCCTCAACCTCCCCAGGGCTAGTTACCAGGATGACAGGTTTGCCCTCCCACACGCATCTTACATGGTGCTGAGGAGTTAAATCCACAGCCTTGAGCTTGGTAGGCAATCGCTTTAACCACTGAGCGTTCTTCCAGCTCCCGCCACATCTTCTTTATCCGTTCATCTATGGTTGCGCATTTTGGCTTCTTTCAGGATTTGGCTATTGTGTATTACGCTGCTATAAACCTGGGTATTCACATATCACTCTTGTATGACTTTAACTCTTTTGGGGGAAAATACCCTGAAGAGATACATCTGGGCCAAAGGGAGTATCATTTTTCAGTTTTTTGAGGAATCTCAATAATGCTTTCCATAGTGGTTGCACCAGATTATAGTGCCATAACCAATGTAGGAAAGTTTCTTTTTTGCCGCAGCTTTATGAGCATTTGTTGTTTTTGAGTTCTTCATACCAACCATTCTTACTGGAATCTTAAAGTTGTGTTGCCTAAAGATGTTGAACATTTTTCATGTAGTTATCAGCCATTCGGACTTAGTAAGAACTGTTTACTCATTTCAGATTCCCATATTTTTGACTGGACCCCTTATTTTGTAGGCTGTATTTTTTTTAGTTCTTTGTATAGACTTTTAATATACATTTCTCATTTATTTTGCTAAAGGCTTTTTAAAAATAATCGTCATCTGTCTGAGAAGTAGCTGGCAAATGTTTTTTACCATTCTGTGGGTGTTCTCTTCACTGATTGTTTTTTTTTTTTGCTGTGTGGAAGCTTTTTAATTTCATAGAATCCCATTTTAGAATATTAGTATTACCTCCTGCGTTTTGGTGGTTTTACTGAGAAAGTCCTTGCCTACTCCTATGTTTTCAAGAGTTTAGACTTTTTTTCTTCCAACAAGTTCAGTGCTTCCATTTTAATAGCTAAGTCTTTGATCCATTTTGATTTGATTTTGGTGTGTGGTGAAAGTTGTGAATCTTTCATTCTTCTGCATTTGGTTAGCCAGTTTTCCCAGCAACATTTGTTAAAGAAGCTATCTTTATTCCGGTGTATGTTTTTGCCCCTTTGTTGAAGATCATCAGATGGCTAGAGTACCTGGGGATGTTTCTGCATCCTCAGTTCTATTCTACTGATCCACCTGTATGCTTTTGTGCCATTATCTTTTTTTTTTCTTTTTCCTGTTACTGTGTAGTGTAGGCTGGTCCTGAGCTCACTCTGTAACCCAGACTGTGTCGCGAGCACTCCTTAAAAGGAGACAGACGGGACGGAGGCAGATAAATTTACCTTGGAAATATTCTTTATTCACACAACAGTCCAATTCACAAATCAAACCATAATAAATCGATCAGTTAATTAAGTAGGAAAGCAAGCGTTGTTCTGCCTCTTAAAACTATTCCCATCCTGGGTCCCTTATGCTCACCATGCGACGTGTTCTTTACTACCGGCGGCGACACATCCGACCCGCATATGAGCTTGTCCAGGGCTCGCCACTCTGTGGCTGGATCAGGACCCGCCGATAGTTGCCCGGCTGGACGGACACTCCTCCTCCAGGGGGTCTCGCTCTCGGGACGCGAGGAGGCTGGGGACGAGGAGCAAGATGCGTATCCTGCGTTCAGAGTCGGTGACTCCTACCTTGACTCTGAGCTTATGACCAGGACGGTTCATATACTATTTTTATGCCCGCAAGCTAAGGATAGTGATTGTATCAGGGTCCACACGCAGGTGGACAGGGGTTCTGGTTATTGATCCTACCAGGGCTTTGTCCGCAGGCTACAGATAGCGATTTCATCACACGGGGTCCACACACAAGTGGCTCAGAATTTATCATATCATACAGAGCTTTAGGTGGTTTCCAACAATTTTCTTTATTGCATTTAATATAAGTTTGCTTTCTCTTTGTAGTTCTCATGCCATTCATACCAGTGCCTTCAAGTCTACTCTCCACACTATACCTGTGCTCTGGACAGACTGGTCTTGTACTCACAGCAATCTTCGTGTCTCAGCCTCTCATGTGCCACCATGCCTGGTTTATGCGGTGCTGATAATCAGTTGCGCAGGGCCTTGAGCTTGTGAGGCAGGCATTTAACCACTGAGCTAATACTCCAGCCCACCTTGTTTTTTTTTTTATCATTATTGCTGTGTAGTAAAATTTGATATATGATATTGTGGTGCCGCCTGCTTTTAGTTTGTTGCTTAGGATTGTTTTGGCTATTCTGGTTCTCTTGTGGTTACATATAAATTTTCAAATCATTTTTTTCTAGTTTTGTGAAAAATGCTATTAGTATCTTGATAGGGATTGCATTGAATCTGTGTATCAGTTTAGGTAGTACGGCCATTTTGACAATGTTGGTTCTGCCTGTCCAGGTACAGGGAATGTCTTCGCATTTTCTAAAATTCTCTTTATTTTTTCCCCTCTGCTGCTTTTATTTTTATGATAAAGCTAATTTTAAATCTACATTAAATTGAATAAGTCTTTGTGAGGAAATCCTGGTGGTCTCATTTACAAATCCATGGCTGTTGTCCTCTTTTGGCCTTAAAATTTCAAATGGCTTTGTGTTTACGTGTTTCACCAGAGTTTAGGAGTAGACTCCGGCACCACTGTAAGATGTTCTTCAGCTATGAGAGCATCAAGTCTATTCAGCAAGTCTTTTTTTTTGTTTGTTTGTTTGTTTGTAAATAAATTACTTGCACAAATTCTCCATCCTTCTACTTTGGATTAGGTCTTAATATTTTATGCATCATCTGTATTGATCGTGACTGTCACAATGTGTGTTGTGCAGTTTGACAGACCAGGTTCAAACACACAGCTGAATAACATTGGACATGGTCACCTTTATAGCCAGTTTCGTCCCCACCTCCCAAAGTGCAGCTGCTTCTGGGCTCTGATTTTCTTGTTTTGAGACAGGGTCTTGCTTTGTAGCCCAGTTTCCAGCCAGCCTGGCCTTAGGCTCAGGATGATCCGCTTGCCACAGCCCCCCCAAGTGCTGGGATTACAGGTGTGCACCGCTACATCCAGCCTGGTGGGTGGTGCTGGGTAATTGAACTCAGGGCCTTGGACTTGCAAGACAAGCACTTAAAATCTCTGTACCATTCCTCCAGCTCCTGGGCTCTCATTTTCATCAATGAGAACTGCAAGGAACTCTAGGCGGTAGCAGCCCACACTGATGGTCAGAACTGTCTCACAAGAACAATACACTCATATTGAAGAGTTCTTAATAGTACTGGAATGACTGCTACGCCATGAGCAGACCTCCCCTTCCTGTACGCTTCACTGTTTCTCAAGTTCTAGTTTCACTAGTAGGATCCATGTAAGTTCTTTTTTCAAGCTTGGCCCATTTTCGTTCAGAAATTAGCTCTTCTGAAATAATTGAATTGACTGCTTGATAATCTGAGAAGAATCGGTTGATTTCTTGGTTCTCCATTTTCAAACCAGTTAATCTTTATAGTCTTCAGGTGAGAATTACCCACTTCCAGTTGGAAGTGTGTCTAGGGTAAAAACAGAGTCGCATACTCCCTAAAATTTCTTCCTCTGTCTTTTCCCACTCTTTCCAGAGGCAAACTCTTAGAGTGCGAGATAGAATTCTCCTTGGGATTCACCTCTGCTTCCTATAACTGCCTCCTGGTTTTCTCGTCATTTTTTTTTTCAGAGTACTGTACTTTACTGCAGTTTGGCTAAATTTGTTTATTAGGTCTAAGAGTCTTCCGGCAGTGTTTTTGAGGGTCCTGTATGTAAAGATGACATCATCTACATATAAGGGGCATTTGGCTTCCTTTCCAGTCTCTTGCCTGATTGCTCTGGTAAAGGTTTCAAGCACTTTGTTCAGTAGAAGTGATGAGAATGCTTTTCTTAGAAAACTCTTGCCTCCGCACTTGTCTACCGACTTGCTTCTGTCTACACTGTCACTGATCCTCTGTCTCCAGTCTTTGCCATTGTTCTTTGAATAACCAAGATCTGCAGCAGACTCACTGGCTGTCCTTCAGTCCCTGACCGGTGTTCTGTCTCACATCTGAGGAGGGGCTGGACCCTCCAGCTGTTGCACATGCAGGCCATCATCTTGGACTATCTCTCTCCTTGGGCTTATATGCCCTCCAAATAAATCCCTTCATTAAAAAAAAAAAGTGGTGAGAGTGGATACCTTTGTCTAGCTCCAGATTTGAGGGGAAATGCTTTCAGTTTTTTCCCACTTAAGATGATTTGGGCTGTGGATTATCATAAATGGTTTTTATCAGCTTAAGGTAGGATCCTTCTATATATTTTCAATGGAGTTTTGATCAGGAAGGAATTTTTTTTTTTTTTTGTCAAAGGCTTTCTTCTGCATCTGTTGAGGTGATCGTGTTTAGCTTTTGTCCTTGCTTTTGTTAATACAGTGTGTTACATTAATTGATTTGCATATGCTGAACCAGCCTTGCAACCCTGAGATGAAGCCTTGGTCGTGGTGTTAATCTTTTTAACAATTTGTTGCATTCTGTTTACAGGTATCTTACTGAAGATTTTTGCCACTATATTCATTAAGGAAATGTGTCTGTAGTTTTCTTTCTTTTGGGAGGCTTTATATGCTTTAGGAATCAAAGTGATAACCTACTTCCAGGAAAGCATTGAGCAGTATTGCCTCTTTCAGTTTTATGGAAGAGTTTAAGGAGCATTGGCTGTAACTCTTCCCTAAAGTTCTGATAAAATTCTGCTGTGAATCCATTAGGTCCTGGGCTCTTCTGTGTTGTTAGATCATTCATTACTGTAGCCTCAATTTCATCCCTGGTTCTTGCTCTATTCAGGAGTTTCTGTATCTTCGTGGCTCAATTTTGGTATATCATTTGTGTCAAGCAAAGAATTTGGCTATTCTAAGTTTATGAATTTGTTGGAGTATAATTTTTTGAAATTCTTAAAACCGCCTGGATTTCAACAGTGCCTTGTGATTTCACCTTTTTTTTTTCTAGTTGCATTGATAAGAATTTTTGTTCCTCCTTTTGATGAATTTGGCTAGAGGTTTATCAAACATTTTTGTCCTTTTGAAGAACCTACTCTTTGATCTTTCGTAGTTTTCAGTTTCACTTTTTTGTAATTCTTGACTTGTTTCTCTAGGACTTACAGCTGTGTCGTTACATTGTTGGAAATAGCTCTCTTTTTTTCCATATGTGTACTCATAGCTATAATTTCCCTCTTGGTACTGCTTTCATTATGTCCCACAGATGGGTATTACATTAATTGATTAATTACACTAATATGTGCTTCCATTGTCATTTGATTTTAAGAAGCATTTGATTGCTTTCTTGGTTTCTTGGTGATCTGTTACTTGTTCAGTTATGTATTAATCTCCATGTATTTGAATGGTGTCTAGTTATTTTTGCTATTTCTAGTTTAATTCTACAATCTGAAAGTATGCAGGGAATGATTTCAATTATTATGTATTTATTTAAGCATGTCTTATGTCCAAGGATATAAAGTTCCATGTGCTGCTGAGAAAAAAGTGTATTCTGTTGACTTTGGATAGAACAGTCTGGTTAAGTCCATTTGCTTCATGATCTGATTTTCTTTGTCTGGTTGACGTGAGAATGGGGTATTGAAGTTCCCTAATTTGGCCCTTTATATCCAGGATTTTGTTTTATGTAACTGGGTACACCAACATTAGGTGCATATATGTTTATAATTTTTAGCTTTTCCTGTTGGAATGTTCCTTTTAGCAGTATATAGTGTCCCTCTTTGTGTCTTCTGATCTGTTTTGGCTTGAAGTCTGCAGTGTCTGAGAATAGTGTAGCTACTCCTTATTTCCAGGCTCCAGTAGTATGTGGTATTAGTTTACACCCTTTTACTTTCAGTCTGTGTGCTTATTTGTGGGTGAAGTGTGTCTCTGGCAGGTAACAAATGTTTGGTTGTTGTTTTTTGATCCATTCTACCAATTAGGTCTTTCAGTTGGCAAATTAAGACCACTAGCATTGAGAGTAATTATTATTACAAGTTTTTTACTGAACACAGGCATTGTCCTATTCATCTTGTGTTGGTTCTTTGCTTTTCCTTTTGTTACATTTTCTCTTATTTCTTTTTAATTTTGTCTTTTTCCCCCATTTTCATGAATAGATACGAGGTACATAGTGAACTTGAGTATTTTTTGTACATGTATATCACATCAACATTACAATCCTTTCCCATTTTGGGGCCTCCCCACCCCCTCAACTCCTGCTGTCACCCCCAACACTTTCTCTTTAGATGTTTCCTTTTCTCTGTTTACTTTGGTGCTTCTCTAAGTTTCACATATTTTCTACAGAGCTGGGCTAGGGGTCACAAATTTCTTCAGGGTTTGTTTGACAAATGACAGATTTTTTACTTCAGTGTTCGGGGATAATTTGGCTGGATACAACAATCAGGGTTGACACTTGCTTTCTTTTACAGCTTAAAGATGTTTTGCTCCAGGCTATCTTGACCTTTAAGGATTGCATTGTGAAATCTCCAGTAATTCTAATGGGTTTGCCTTGGTAAAGTAATGTCTGTTTTCTCTGTTATTCTCTTACTGCTTTTAGTATTCTTTGTGTTGAATTTTAGAGGTTTTGATTATGTTAATTTCTTCTCTCAGATTTGGGATATTTTCTTCTATAATTTCAGTGGATAAAAATTCTTTATACCTTTGGTGCTTGTCTCCTGCTCTTTCTTCCACACCCATAATTCTAAGGTTGGTTCCCTTTGAATTATCCATCAGCTGTTGTATCCAGTTACATTTTACTCCTGATTTTGAAGTCATGCCTGATTATGGCATTTGTTTCCTCAGCCTTGTCTTCAACATCTGAAATTGTGTCTTCAGGAGCTGTGACTCTACCTGTTTTCAAATAAATTTTTTATATCTTGAACTTCTGCTAGGTTTCTTTTCATAGTTTCCATTTCAGCATCAAAATGTTTCTAAATATCTTGCATTTCCTTATCTACCTTTGCCCACATTTTTTGAGGCAGAGTCTCGCCCTGTATCCCAGGCTGGTCCTGAACTCACTATGGAGCCCAGGTTGGCCTTGGACTCATGCCAATACTCCTGCCTCAGCCTCCCAAGTGCTGGGATTACAGGTGCAGGCCAGCAAGCCCGGTTTATGTGGTGCTGATGAATTGAACTCAGGTACTTAGCGATTGCAGTGCTTGCTAGACAAGTGCTTTAACCACTGAGCCGTTCCCTCAGCCCCAGCCCACTTTTTGTGTTTTTCATATGCTCTATAAGCTTTGTGTTATTAGGACCATTATTGTTTAGTAAGTGCCTCTTTGAGCCCGCTGGTCATTATTTGCATTTCTTTTTGTTTTTCTTTCTTTCTTTCTTTCTTTTTTTTTTTTGAGACAGGATCTTGCTCTGTTAGTCCAGTCTGGCCCTGAACTCACTAGTGTAGCCCAGAATGCCCTTGGACACAGTACAATCCTCCTGCCTCAGCCTCCTGAGTGCTAGGATTGTAAGCATGCACAACCATGCCTAGTTTTATGTGGTGCTGGGGAATTGAGCTCAAGGCCTTGTGCTTACAAGGTGAGCACTTTAACCACTGTGCCACTCCTCCAGCCCATTACTTTAAAGAATATCTTGTTTAAATTGGCTGTTTTGCAGAAACCAACATGTCTGTTTGCTTTTTTACTTCCTTCTGTATGAGTTCCACTATTTCAGGGCCCATGACTTTAGCTTCTTGGATCTCAGATGTTTCTGTGTGTCTTATTTTCTTATCTTCCCATGATTCTGTTGAAGTACTTCTCTTTAATGGCCTTGCCAGAGGTTTCTTTGTGTTTTGAGGGTATGTGGGGAAGCCAAAAGTCCTCCAAGTTCTGTGTTGAGAGTAGCCAGTGATAGAGGACTTAACAGTCTCATGGCCTCTGAGGTATATTGTTCATACCCAGCCTCCTCAGTAAAACTCTGGCCTCTTTACCCTCAGGTGTGCGTCCACTGCCACTCAAGCTGTTCAGAAGGTCAGTGGCCTTTCAGTCCTCTGTGCAGCTGTCTCTGTTAGTTTCTTCCTAAGCACTGTTCAAATGTATCCCCAAAATCCCTTATGTGGCCCACCTGTGGCCTTTTTTACCCTAAATATTTCAGACTCATTCTCTTTATAAGATGGCCCTGCCTATGATACTGCCTATTTTGGCCACTGCGCATTTCTTCTCCCAGGTTGGTCTAGCTCTGGGAGGCCTTTACAAATGGAAGCTTCCGGTGCATTTGTGGTTTAGCACTTCCCATAGGCTTGTTTCTGGAGGCTGAGGCTACCAGCTGCTGTCAATTCCCACTTCTTCCAGATCTGCGCTTACCTCTGGAAGCCCATGGCCCTTCACAGTTGGCCTCTGACAGCTTCCTGCGTTGTTTCCTTCGGCTTCTGATCTACCTGGTCTGCAGGATGACTCTTGTCTGTGAGCTTTCCAACCTTCCTGTGTCACCCTCTTAATTCCTGGGCCTCTCCACTCCTAGCTGAGTTGAACAGGCAGTTTTAAAGTGTAATACCAACTTTTTGAGTGAGTCTGTGAGTAGATATTGAACAGTTCTGTTACTCTGCCGCCATCTTGCCCCAAATCCCAGAGCTTATTTTCTCTCTCTCTCTCTCTCTCTCTCTCTCTCTCTCATATTCTGTTCTCAAGGTTGAGAATGTGTCCTTCCAGGGGAGCGCTCTGATGGCAGAAGACATTGGGTTGGATTTGCCCATCCCTGCATAGCAGAAATGCTAAACTGCCTTGACATCGCTAGCTACTGTACTGAAGTATCCAGAGGGATACTTCAAACCATAAAAAATGTGAGGGGCTGGAGGAATGGTTCAGCAGTTAAAGCACGGCAAATGCTAAGTACCTGGTTCGGTTCCCCAGCACCGCATAAGCCAGGCATGGTGGCCCACACCTGTAATCCCAGCTCTCCGAAGCTGAGACTGGAGGATTGCTGTGAGTACAAGAACAGTCTGGGCTACAGAGCAAGACCCTGTCTCAAAGTGAGAGACGTGGGAGAAAGTAAGAAGACGGACTTTGTGGAGGGGGAATGGGGAAAATGACAGTGAAGAGGGTGAGAAGGGGAAAGGGATATGCTATGTAAATAAATATAAATTTAGATTTAGAAGAGATACTCGTTCAACAACTTGTACACCAGAAGTAGAATGTGCCCTCTAACTTGAAGCAAGAAAGTTTGGAATGCCTAAACAAGGGAAGTTCATTTTACATATTTGTTCATAAGCCAGAACATAGTAGTCAAAATGAATTTAGAATGAGTTACTCCTGAAAAAAAAAAGATGAAGTATGGGTGTATGAAATGGTATCTTATTTCAGCCATATAAAGGGTGCTGCCATGGGGTCTTCTTGGAGGAGCCAAGCCTGTTCTTAGAGTCACAGAGGCAGAGGCGTGGCTGCTAGTAATAGGGCTCAGTTTGGTAGAAACCGGGGCCTTAGGGAGCAAGAGTGAGATTGGTTTATGCATCAAGGAAATGTAGGAAAGTCTTGGATTAAAATCCAGGTAGATAGTGTCAGTGTTTACATGAATGAAATTATAATGGAAGACATTTGATACACCACATTCTGCCATCTACCGTGGATGCAAAAGCATGCAACTTTAATATTTGCTAATTCCTCTTTTTTTTTTTTTTTTCTTGAGACAGGGACCTGCTCTGTATTCCTTCCTCAGCCTCTGGAAGCTAGTTTTTAGAGTTTAGTGCTGGGGACCCAAACTCAGGGCCTTTGCTTAGCTAGGCAAGCACTCTAACTATTGTGCTATTCCTCCACCCCACTGAGCTTTTTCTGTACTCAGGTTCAAGTCAGTTGCTTGGCATTTCTGTAGTGTTAAAAAGGACCTACACAGGTTTTCCTCAAAAGAAGTGTTATGCTGTACTATAATGATCTTTTGTGCAATTCTCACTGTTGGGAGATACCTTTAAGTTGCTCAAAGTAGGGGCTAGAGAAAATAACCCAAGGGCAAGCACAAGTCCCTGAGTTTGATTCCCCAGTATGATGTTGTGAGCGTCACCTAGCTGTAGCAGTGACACATTGTTCAAGATGGCGGATCTTTACATTTTGGCGCCTTGCCTGATCAGGTGACCAAACAAGGGTGGAAAGGGAATGGAGGGATAAAGGTAATGACGTTGTGGTGAACTTGGCCCTGAGCCAGTACCGTAGATCTTCTCTGGAAGATTGTGAATCCTGCCAGTAAGAGGCAGGGGGTGGGACCTGAGACCTAGGAATTTAAGGAAGTCTCATACCCTGTCATCCATGCCTCCCATGTCCATCCTTTGTTTGGACAGGAAGATTTCTACGAGCCGTTTCTAACTGTGTAAACCAGGATGTGGTGGCAGTAATCCCAGCACTGGGGAGGCTGAAGCAGGAGGGTTGCTGTGTGTTGGAGATCAGGCTGGGCTACATAGTGAGTTCACAATCAACCTGGTGACTCTTGTCTGAAAAAAATAATGCTCAGAGTGATTGGAAGTCCTGTGGTTAGAAATGAGTCCAGCCTTGCTTTCTCACCAGAGCATCAGTTCTTAACTTGAGAGAGGCCAGAAGTCTCCTGGAGAACATGAAGAATGCTGTGGATCACCTTTCCACAGAAATGCACATATATGTGCACACTGAACTCTGGAGCACATTTTCAGAATGGATGTTCTGGCTTTAACTCCTAGGATGAGAAATTTGTGGTGGCAATGTAAGTCCTTTTGATGGTTCTGAAGAGTTCTACATGCATTCTGCTTTTAAATGCATTTCCAAATTTATGGTCCCACAACAGTACGGAGCACCCAGGTGGACCCTTATCCTTGTAAAAATCCTCAGAGGTTTGTAAAATGTCCTTCAGCTTGTGCTCTTCCCGGGAATAAGGAGTTTCAGAATGGACCAGGTCCGGTGTACTGCACCATCTGCAGATGAAGAAAGGTCTTCGTTCTGGGATGCTTGAGCTGCTGCTGTTCATAAAACTGTCTCCAAGATTTGGTGTTGGCCTGGAGCCTTTACTGCATAAGGTAACCCAGTGGGCCTCTAGCCAGCCTGCTCATTTATTGGTGTGGAGTGTGGATAGACACAGAAACCACAATTTATGGCTGTGGTCCCTTTCACAGCTTAGCATCTCTTCTCAGCTTTGGGACATTTGTTCAGCCATGCGGTTAAACGTGCAGACCAAGGAAGACAGCTTGTGAGAAAATAACATTCTTCAACATAACATGCTGACATTTAGAAATATTGATACACTACACCAGCTAGTGTGCACCAGGCCTGTCTACTCTCCCTCCCCGTATCACTGTCTGGTGGAAAGAATAGGAAATATAATACAGTGAACTTGAATAATTCATACTTAGATAATCTGGGCAGAGTTGAATCAGAGAATGGAAAAGAACTCATTTCTTCTAAAAATGGTGCTCATTACAAACACCTTCACCTTCCTGTTAATTTTTTGAGACAAGGTCTCGCTCTGGAGCCCAGGCTGGCCTTAGGCTCTGGACAGTCCTACTGGCTCAGCCTCCGAATGCTGGGATTACATGTGCGCCACCATGCCCAGGTTATGTGGTGCTGGGGAATCAAACTCTGGTACTTACCCCTGCTGAGCCATTTCTCCAGCCCCCTCCTCTTAATTTTTAAAATGGGAAGATAAAATTTTTTAGCTAATAGGTATTTTTCCTCACTTATTTGCTGTTGGTATTGTCTGTAATTGAATTTCTCTATTCATTTGGATTGAAATCTTACTATATAGGTTTGACTTCTGTTAAGTAGTTTTTTCTTTCAGTTGTGTAATTAAGAGGAAGAAGATTGGCTTGGGGGTGTAGCTCAGAAGTTAAAGCACTTGCTTAGCAAGCACCAGACCTTGGATTCAATTCCCCAGCACCACATACGTAAGCCAGGCACAATGGTGTAATTGTATAATAACAGCACTTGGAAGGCTGAGGCAGGAGGATTGCTGTGTGTTTGAGGCCAGCCAGCATTACACAGTGAGTTCGGGATTACCCTGTGTGAGCATCACCTAGTGGTAGCGGTGCCACATTGTTCAAGATGGTGGACCTTTACGTTTTTGCGCCATACCCGATCAAATGACCAAGCAAAGGCAGGAAGGGGGGAGGAGGGATCAAGGATATGACGTTGTGATGAACGTGGCCCTGGGCCAATGCCTTAGATCTTCTTGAGAAGATTGTGAATCCTGTCAATAGAAAGGCAGGGGGGTGGGGGGGACCTGCGCGGTAGGGATTTAGGTCGGTACCAACCACATTTTCGGTGTGCCTCTCTCCACTTGCATGTGGGAAGGTCACCCTTTTTTGCAAAAAAGAGAATTAAAGCCTCATACCCTGTCGTCCATGCCTCCCAAGTCCGTCCTTTGTTTGGACAGGAAGATTTCTACGAGCCATTTCTAACACCCTGCACTACAGAGTGAGACCCCATCTCAAAATTTTGTTTAAAAAAGAAGTAAGATGGCATTATGTGAAAAACTTGTAAAAGGTAGTGCTGTCCAGTGTGTAGGCTGTTTACTTTATAATCCTCATAAAAATTTCTTGATTCAGGAGTACTTCCAGTTATAAAAAGCCACTAAGTAATGAAGTATATGTGAAAGACTCATTTCTCTCTTGGCATTAGAAACCAGTGAGCTGACAGATAGCTACCTGAAAATAACATCTTCACGTTCATGTATTTCAGAATAGTAACTCATATCTTTGTAATCCCAGAAACACAGTTCTACTTTTTTTTTTCTTTTTTCTTTTTTTTTTTTTTTTTTTTTTTTGAGACAGGGTCTTAATGTAGTCCAGGCTGATCCTGAACTCACTATGTAGCTCAGACTGGCCTAGAACTCAAGGCAGTCCTCCTGCCTCAGCCTCTTCAGTGCTAGGATTACAGGCATGTGTCATTATGGCCAGCTAGTATAGGGTTTTGGAGGAATGAACCCAGGGCTTTGTACTCCCTGGGCAAGAGTTCTTTTCGCTGAATACTTCCCCGGCCTTTGTCTTTTTTTTTTTTTTTTTTCTTTAATTGTTTGGTTTTGGTGGTTTGTTTATTTGTTTATTTTGGTAGAGTCTGTCCCTGTAGTCCAGGCTGGTCCTGAACTCTGTAACTCCCACTGGCCTAGAACATAAGGTACTCCTCCTGTCTCAAGCCTTCTGAGTGCTGGAATTATAGGCATGTACAACCAGCAGCAAATTTTTTAATTTTGTGCTGGGGGATTGAACCTAGGGCCGTATGCATGTTGGGTGGACACTAACCAGAAAGCTGTGTCCTCATCCAGGAACATAGATTTTTGAATTGCTAGTGTTTAAGAAGGTTCCTGTGGAACCCTTGTGAGAGTTGCCCTGCGCCTTCCTATCCTCTCAGAGTCTTCTCACGGGACACCTATGGGCCTAGCGTGAGAGATGATTACTCATTCTCACTTGAAGCTTTTTCCACTTTTGTATGTGTTGGGGGGCTGGTATGGGGGACCCAACCCAGGGTCTTCAGACTGATCTGCATCCCTAGCTCATTTTATTTTACTTTGAGATAGGGTCTTGCAAAATTTCCCAGGCTGGGGTGGAGTTTGCAGTACTGCTTTAGCTCCCTGAATGCTGGGATTGTGGGCCTGTACCACTGGCCCCACTTACGTTCTTGACACCTCCCCTCCTTCTCTTTAAGGCAGTACTTACCTTTGATATGTATGTGAAAATGTCAGGGCTTTTAGCAAAAGAGCTGCCTAGGAAAGGGCTTGTTTTCATGTACAATTTAGGGCTGTATTTTCTAAATGTATGCTTAGATATCTCCCTTTATTTTTTTTTCTTACTACATGCCTATTCTGAGGTAATGATAGGAGACATCAGCCACTTTGATTTTCTGGGTCAGCCTTATTGTTGGGTTCTGTGTACTGCAGTTTAGGTGCCTCTCCTCCTTTACTACTTGGTGTGTGCTTACTATTCCTCCAGCCTGTGAGCCTCACACCGTGGTGCTGATGATTCCTTTTTTGTGAATGGTGAGTTACTTTTCCCTGGTGTTGCATTTGTAAATTGTGTGTTCCTTAGCTCTATAGAAAACAGTCTTTAAGAAGTTGGTAGTAGTATCATCCCCACTTCCTGGTGAGGAAGGAGATACTTAAGAGCTTGGTCACATGGGTAATGTTCATATAAAGTCACAGAGCTCCAGAGCTCACTGCTCTGGGCTGCTGTGCTACCTGCTATTGAAGGGATTCTACCATGTGCAGCTTTGCTCAGTGATGTTAAGTTGTCTAGGTGGTACATGATGTTCATAAAGTAGACCTCATAAGTATTCTTCAAGAGGAACTGGCTGAGAAAGAAAAGAGACCTTCCATCTGGGAGCAAAAGACAGGAGCTAGACTGTTAGCTGATTCTTCTGTGCTCACCAGGGTGGGACACTAAAAGGATATGGAACTCATTATTTTGTTGTTTTGTGGTACTGGGGATCGCTCTCAAGGCCTTTGTACTGAGCTAAATCACCACCCCTTTTCTTTTAATTTTGAAACAAGCTCTAAGTTGCTCAAGGTGGGCTTGAACTTGGGATCCTCTTGCCTCAGTCTCCTGAATAGCTGGGGTTATATTGGTAGGCACCTGACAGGATTGTAGAGCTTTTAACTGGTCTTGACTGATGAGATAAACCACTTTTGAATTAATCCAGGTATTTACTTGGTCAGCAGAAGCAGTACTGTCTTCCTGGGGAATCCCTTCGTGGTGACATTTGGGTGAATAGACCATAACCTCATCTTGAAAAGTTTGCACTGGAGCACCAAGCTTCCTTGATTTGGTTCATGTCCTTGTTTCCTTTGATATTTTAGGGAAAGTCTGTAAATAACAAGAGAATGGGTAAGGGAAGTCAGTAAATTGGAGCGATCTTGTCCTCTTTTTTTGAGACTGGCCTTAAACTTGTCATCCTCTTTTCTCTGTCTCTCGGGTTTTAGGGGATTACACACAGGCAAGTGCCGCACTGTACCAAGCTCATTTTACTTTTAAATTTGTCTTTGACTTTATGAAATGATAAGTGGTCTCATCGAATGAGCTTGGCTTTGAACATGTGCAAGAAAAATCCAATCCTGGGAAAATGGTGGGAGTGGTAAAATGAGATCTGTGAAAACCTGAACTCGTATGCTAGTTGAAAAGTACATGATCAGATAGGGATTTTTGCAGCATAGTTCTCTAAAACTCATACACTCATCCTGTGACATCCTGAGCTCTTGAGTTCTGTGGTTGACTGCTGTCTTCTTTTTTTTTTTCCTGTGATTTTCTTCTTCCATATATTCCTGCTCTACTACACCATTGTCCTGGATCTAGTTTGGACCTAACTTACTGACCTGCCCTTCCCCCCTCCTCCAACAAAGGGGATTGAACCCAGGGCCTTTGCATTGATCTACCTTTTCAGCCCTTTTTAAAAATTTTTATTTTAAGGTAGGTCTCAGGCTGGAGGAATGGCTCAGTGGTGGCAAGCACTAAGTACCCGACTTTGATTCCCCAGCACCACATAAGGTGTCGCGGTGAGACAGGAGGATTGCCCAGAGTCCAAAGCCAGCCTGGCCTACAGAGTAAGACCCTGTCTCCAAAAAAAAAAAAAAAAAAAAAAAGTCTCATTAAGTTGTCCAGCTAGGTTCAAGCTTGTGATTCTCTTGCCTAGTCTTCCAGAGCACTAGGATTATTGCCTCTGCCACCAGGCCTGGCTAAAACAGTGGTTGCTGTTGCGGCCCACTTGTCCTAGAAGGGAGGAATGAACAAAAAGACACAAAAGACACACACGCGCGCGCGCACATACAGGGGAAGACTGCAGCAACGAGAGACTGTGCTCTTTATTTTTTATAGGTCCCTAATCCAACCCCTTCTCTTACTCGCTGACCTTTACCCTAATTTTGCCCTGCATCTCTTATTAGACCACCTAGCTTTGTTATCTAGTCAAGCAGCCTCAAAGTCTGCCATAGTCTGCTTACATTTGTTTGCCACAAGCCAAGAGAGGCCCTCATTTGCAAGAGACCTCCAGCCCCTCCCGTGTGCAGGCACTGGCTCACCTTGCGTGGCAAAACAAGGATTGTCTGAGACCCCAAGCCCTTCCTGTTTGCAGGCAAGAGCCCATCATCTCAGACTGTAAAACAAAAGACTACCTGAGATTCCAAGTCCTTAGTCCTTACTGTTTGCAGGCAAGGTGTCTTCATCCCAGGGGGCCAGACAAAGATATCCCAGACTAATTTAATTATTTAAGCTTTGGTGGTCTATGTCTTTAATTCTTGGTTCCCTTCAGATTGCCAGGGCATGGAGTATGTAGCAGTGGGAGTTTTGGTTTTTGGTGTGGTGGGTTGAATTCAGGATGCCCGTACGCTAGGTAAGTGCTCAGACACCCAGCTATACCCTCAGCCCCTAATTTATTTTCTGAAGATTGACATGCATATACTCACTCTCTCTCTCTCTCTCTCTCTCTCTCTCTCTCTCTCTCTCTCTCTCTCTCTCACTTTGAGTCAGGCTCAGTGGTGCAGGCCTTTATTTTCCATTTTCTACAGACGTGTTCTGTGCCACAATGCCCCAGCCTTTATGGTGCTGGGGAATTGAACCCACGGCTGCCCTCTTGCCAGGCAAATGCTCTTAACCTTTGAACTCTGCCTCTAGCTCCAACCCCCAGTGTCTGAAGTAGCACTGCTTATAGGAACTTGGTCCAGTGATGGGAACATTATTTATTGTTCTTCTGGATTATCTAGCCTTCCTCAGACTGTGATCCTTTGAAGGGAGCAAGAACACCTAACTGTACTGTTAGTAACCTGTGTTGACAAGCTTTAGAGAAAGTAGAGTCATTCTGGTGTTGTAACTACACGGTGTTTGTGAGGTTTCCTAGTAATCATTCCCCAATAGACAATTCAAGGTGCATGTCAGAAATTCAAGGGCAAGTCTAGGCCAGGGGTAGAGAGTGGGATGGGGTAAGAGTAGAAAGTTACTTAGCATTACCTGGAAGGGTAGGTAATATTTCCCTAGGGCTGTGGAAAGTTTATGGTATGGCACTTAGAGTGACTAGATAGTCAAGGACTGAATTGTGACCTCAGAAATATGCTGTCCTGTTATCTTGCTCTCGTGTAAAGTTGGAAGTGGAATCCTAGACGTAAGAAGGTCAGGTCCCTGTAGGGTAAGAACATTGGTGATGAATTTGCCTTCAGAGGAAGGTCTTTTCTTTCTAAAACTGTTCATGCTATAGTGAATGCCACTAACCTAGATAGTTTTGTCCTCCTTTTCTGTTAGAAAGTTCCCCACCTTTGTTTGGAATTTGTTTTGTGTGACTCCTTTCCTTCTTTCCAAGTGGTGAATCCACCTGGAGTGAGTCAATTGGAGGTCAAGACTACTACTTGAATATAATATCTGACAGTTCAGGCAGGAGGGATTCTGATAATCTACAGCAGAGATTCTGGAATTTTACCTGTGCACTCAGCTGTCCTCTCCCTTCTGAGATTTTTTTAATTAATCACATGATCTTTGTGGTCATTGAGCAGCTCTTTTGTGCTGAGTGACAAGGGCCACTATCCAGGTGCTGTATGACAACTGTGAGAAAGGTGGAGGAAGCTTCCCTATGTGCATTAGTGGGCTGAATGGCAGACAGCACAACCTGCTTGATTTTACTACCTGGTCATAGGTTTATGAAACATAATATTTTAAAGTTATTAAATTATGCCTATAAAGACAGATAGCTCTGAGGCTTTTGTAGGTAAATGGATGCAGCTTGAGACCATCATGCTCAGTGAAATGAGTCAGATACAGAAGGTTAAATATCAAATGGTTTCTCTAATATGAGAAACCCAGATCACAGTCATTTCATAGAACTAACTGGAACAGCCAGTAGGATCTGGTGGGGAAGGGTAAGGGAGGGTCAAAAAGGGAGAGGGGAAAGATTTGTAATTTTGACATGATACATATGTGCACAAATTTCTCAAGTTCAATGTACATGTTATGTATTACATACTTATCAATTAAAATGGGGGGAATAAAATTATTAGATTATGACAGTAGTCCCAATCTTTTTGACACCGGGAACTGGTATCTTTGAAGCCCATTCTCCCATAGATAGAAAGGAGGGGTTACTTGTGCACTAGGTCAGCTGGAGGATAGTTGTGAAAGGGCGAGCAGCCTCAGGAGGGAAGCTTCCACCTCCTGTGAGATCAGCAGTGGCTTTAGAACCTGAGAGGAGCCTGCTGACGGAGGGTGGGTGGTCGTCACTTAGTGCTCGCCTTCTGTTTGCCTGTGTTTGAGCCAGGATCTTACTGTGTAGGCCAGGTTGGCCCCAAACCCTCTTGCCCCTGCTTGTGCTGCCATGCCTGGCTGAGCTCTAGAATTTTTTATTTTATAAACCTAAACTTTACTTTTAGCAACAACTCCTGCTTTCCCCTTTCTGAACTATGACATTTATCCTTCTTCTTTCTCTGTGAGTTTGAGTGTTTAGATAACTTGTACAAGTAGGTTCAGATGGTGTTTGCCTTTCTGTGTCTCTTGTTTTACTTATGGTGTGCTCTGGTTTGATCGTTAGTAGCATGTGTCACAGTCACGTTCAAGGCTGAATAGTAGGCCATTGTATGGAAATACATTTAAAAATTTTATTCTTCTGTTGATGAACATGTGCTTGTTTCCTGCGGCTTTGTTTTGATTTGTTTGGTTTTGGTTTGGTTTAATTTGTGACAGTGCAAAGCTGATTTTGAACTAAAGAGGCTCCTTGCCTCAGTGTCTCAAGTGCTAGTTCCCCTTTTTTTTCAGTGCAGTGCTGCAATTGAGCCCAGGGCCTCAGATATGCTGGGCAGGCAACAGTACTGAATTATATCCCACTTCAAGGCCTTTGTGCTGAGCTTATGTTAGAAATGGCTCATAGAAATCTTGCTGTCCAAACAAAGGATGGACATGGGAGACATGGACGAGAGGGTATGATTTTGCAAAAAGGGTGACCTTCCCACATGCAAGTGGAGAGAGGCACACTGAAAACGTGGTTGGTACTGACTTGAATCCCTAGGTTGCGGGTTTCTACCCCTGCCTCTTTATATTGGCAGGATTCACAATCTTCCCGAGAAGATCTACAGCATTGGCTCAGAGCCAAGTCCATCACGTCATTACCTTTATCCCTCCTTTCCCTTTCCGCCCTTGTTTGGTCACCTGATCAGGTAAGACGCGAAAATGTAAAGATCTGCCATCTTGAACAATGTGCCACTACTACCACTAGGTGATGCTCACAGCTTATATCCCAGCTTTTTTTTTTCTTTTTGAGAGAATCTCATCAAGTTTTTACTGAGTTAACCCAGGCTATGCGTGTGAACTTGTAACCCTCCTGCGTCACCCTCTCAAGAGTGCTAGGATTACAGGTTCACACCACCATGCCCAACTTACATTATTTCACTCTAAAACAGGTTCTTACTAAGTTGCTTGGAATGGCTTCAGACTTGTAATTCTCTGCCTTACCTCCTGAGTCGCTGGGATTACAGGTGTGTGCAGCTATGCCTGCCTTGCTGCCACCTCTTAGCTGTTGTGGGTAGTGCTGCAGTGAATGAAGATGTTCAGACAGTCAGTTGCCTGCTTTGAGAGCAGAGGTAGAACTCAGAACTTGATTGTACTAATGGTAACAAACCTCCCTATGACATATCTGCACATTGAACCTTATTTTGAGTTTTGTAGTTTTATTGGCAGCTATGAAAAGTGGACCCAAAGTCAAGGAAATGGTTCAAGCAGTGTCTATTCAGAAGTCTTTCAGAAAAGCCTGAAAGAAAAATAAATGGTTAATAGACCCACCCTACTCCCTTCCTCAGTGGTCTCATCCTTTCAGTTACCCCACAGCCCTGTCTTACTTTGCACAGCAATATTTGAGCAAGGTAGTTTGAGGTGTCTTGATTTCAGCCATCTCATCTTGAAAGACTTAACAGAATCTTAAGTTAGAGACCTCTTATCAACTCTTGTTGTGGAGCAGTACTGGGAACTGACTCCAGGGTCCTTGCATAGAACTATATATATAGCCTTGTTTTATTTTACTTTATTTTATTTTAGTGCATGTGTGTTGTTACTAGGGATCCAGCCCAAGGCCTTCACCCTGAGCTATATTCTCAGACCGTCTTTATTTTGAGACAAAATCTTGCTAAGTTTTCCTAGTTTGGGCTGAAACTTGTGACCTTGCTGCTGACCAGCCTCCTGGTGTGCTGGGATTACAGACCTATACCACCAGCCCAGCCAGCTCTTAGCAACTCTTTAATTTTTTTTTCCTCCCGAGTGCTGGGATTACAGACATGTGCCACCTTGCTCAGTTTATGTGATGCTGGGGAATTGAACCTGGGTACTCCGTACTTGATTTAGCGCTTGCCTACGATTGTTTTGACTGCTGAGCCATTCCTCCAGCCCTCTTTGCAATTCTCTCGAGCAGCTGTAACAGAGGAAAGAGGTGCCTCCAGGGACACCAGTGTTTTCAAGCACTGCCTCACTAGTTTGCAGATTGCACCTGAACACTTGGGTTGCATCCTCCACCTTTCCTATGTACTGAATACTGAATAACAGTCCTTGGAAGAGCAGCATGGAACCTTAAAGATTGGTTGATTGCAGCACTAGAGTTTGCTCTCCCAAAAGAAAGCATCTTTGACTTTTTTTCTCCTTTAGTTGTATTGGCGATCAAACCTAGAGCCTTCACTGAGCTACATCCCTAGTCCATTTTGATTTTTGATTTTGAGACAGAGTCTCAGTAGGTTGCATCGGCTAGGCTTTACTTTGTGATCTTCCTGTGTCAGCCTCCCAGTGTGTGGGTGTTACAGACCTGTGCCACCAAGTCCATCTTGGTTGCATCTTTATAGTGGGTCTGTCTGTTCATAAGTTTATGAATATCTTGGTTGTTCCTGTGTTTTTCTGGTTGCTAACAGATACTTGCGTGTTTTTGTGTAGAAATAAATTTTTCTGCCTGATAACACTGGCACACTCCTGTAATCTCAGTACTCTGGGAGTTTGCCTCAGGAGGATTTCAAGTTCAAATCTCATGTGGGTAATTTAGTGAAACTCTATCAGAGAGAGAATTGTTGCTGGGCTGCAGACTGATAATCTTAGTACTCTGGGAGGCCAAGGCAAGAGCATCACAAGTTTAAGCTTGGCCTGGGCAATTTAGGGAGACACAGTCTCTAAAGAAAACAAATAAATGAGCTGGGGATGTAGCTTATTGTGAATGAACGTCCTGGGCTTGACATCCAGTACCTCAAAGAAAAGTTTTCCTTTTTCTTGTGTATATACCTAGGTTATATGGTCGTATATTGCCTGTGTTTAGGTGCTTTTCAAGGAACTGCTAGCCTGTATTCCAAAGAGGCTGCTTTTTTGTCCTGTTTCCACCAGCAGTATATGCAGGTTGTTTCTTTGTATCTATGCCAATATATATCTTTTTGAATACAGTACATCTTCTTAAACCTCCCAGAATCTGAGTTTTCTGCCTAAACTTAATCTTTTATTTAAAAACTTAAGTATTTATTCATTTAGTGGTACTGGCATTTAGCTACTTCTCCAGACTCTTTTTACTTTATTTTGAGATAGGGTCTGTACCTTAGTGAGAGTGGCATATATCAAGAACTTGAACAACAGTTGACAGTGGCGAGGTTATGGGGGGAAGGAACCTTTTTACATTGCTAGTGGGACTGTAAACTGATACATCACTATAGAGGGCAGTATGGAGATTCCTCAAAAGGCTGAAGATCCCAGGCTGGAGGAATGGCTTAGCGGTTAGCGGTTAAAGTGCTTACCTAGGAAGCACAGAGTCAAGCACTAAGTACCTGAGTTCCATTCCACAGCACCACATAAGCCAGGTGTGGTGGTGCATGCCTGTAATCCCAGCACTCAGGAGGCTGAGGTAGGAGTTTTGCTGTGAGTTCAAGGCAAGCCTGAGCTACAGAGCCAGACCCTGTCTCAAAACAAACAAAAAAGGCTGAAAACAAACATTCCATTCGATCCGCAATACCTCTTCTAGGTATCTTTCCAAAAGAGTTGAAAGCAACGTATAACAGATGCATGTATACCTATGTTTATGTATAGTAGTAGCACAAGTAACAATAGCTAAACTCTTAAAATCCCAAAATATTCATCAACAGACCAATGAATACAAAAATTGTGGTGTATGTACACAATGGAGTACTGCTCTTCTGCAGACATATTTGAGGGTTTTTGAAGACAACTTGAGATGATCCTGCTTAGTGAATTGAGTCAAATGCAGGTGGCTAAATATCGCATGGTTTTTCTAAGGTGAGAAACCCTGAATACAGGCATTTTATAGAACCAAGTGGTGTGATAGCAGGAGTTAGGGGTTGTAGAGAGGGTGTGGGAGGGCCAAAAAGGGAGAAGGGAAAGGATTGTAATTTGACTTTATTTTATTTTATTTTATTGAGACAGGGTCTCACTCTGTGGTCCAGGCTGGCCTTCTCCTGTCTCACCCTCCTGAGCGCTGGGATTACAGGCGTGCGCCACCACGCCCGGCTTATGTGATGCTGGGGAATCGAACTAGGGTACTTAGCGCTCGCTAGGCAAGCACTTTAACCGCTGAGCCATTCCTCCAGTCCCTGTAATTTGACTTTATGTGCACAAAATGCTCAAGCTCAATGTAACCATTGTGTATGGCCTATATATATATATATATAACAAAAATGGGGTGAGAGGAAAGATGCAGGGTCTAAGTTGCCTAGGCTACCTCAGTTGCCATCCTCCTACGCCAGCCTCCCAGAGTGCTGGGAATAACGGGCTGCGCCACTAGGCCCTGACTGGTCTTTTTTGTCTTGGAAGAGGACTGAGCTAGTGCTGCATTTATTTCATGATTAGTTGAAATTTTCTGTGATTCTGGTGTGTTTGTACTACCTAAAGAGATGAGCAGATAAGGACCACTGTGGCTGTTGGTACTGAAGCTGGACATAGACAGTCACTCACCGGAATTTAAAGATATGGCAGTGATTTGGGACAGGCTGCTTAACCTCTGAGACTGTTTTCCTGTGGGTAAAATGATGTTATAAAAATACTCCACTTACCTTTTGGGATTGTGAAGGTGCTGTGTTTGGAACCAAGCAAGTGACTGTGCTTGGTGCTGATGGGAGCCAAATACAGCAGAGAGGATTTCTCGTACCCACCTTGAAATCCTCTCATTTCCTGAAGATGCTGTATGATTCTGTCACAGGTGATTGCTGATGCATTGATTCGTGTGCACGTAAAATTCTGAATGATTCTAATTTGAGACTTGGCATGACAAACTTAGTCACCTTTGCTGCTGCTTTATTCCTTTCCTCTTTATTTGCTCTTTCTTTTGCTTTTTTTTTTTCTTGTATAGGACAAGCAATTTCACTGGTCATTATTGCATACCTTCCAGAATACCCCTAACTTCCCTCCCCCCCCCCAGTTTTATTAATATACATATGCAAAGTACATAATGTTTACAATGAACTTGAGTATTTTGTGCACATATATATCACATCAACTTTACAATCCCTTCTCATTTTTGGCCCTCCCACACCTTTCTTCCTCTCCTTAACTCCCGCCATCACACCATGTGATTCTGTAGAATGCCTGTATTCTGGGTTTTCCAAATTGGAAAAAACATACAATACTTAACATATTTAATCTTCTGTGTCTGGCTCATTTCACTCAAATCACCACTCTTTGGCTCAGCTTTCTACCCCTGCAATGGGCTACAGTACTCAAATCTCATAAGGCTAGAAAATGTGAGAAAGAAAAAGAGAGAAGTCACTTCACTTTTTAAGTCTTGTCTTTCTCACCAGTTTGATGTGAACTGAGTTCTATACTACTTCCAAAGAGCCAGAATTAATCCACTTGCCACTGCTCACTTTCTCTTGAGTGTTTTTGCTGCTGCTTGTATGTACCTTTCCTGACATTTTAAATGCCATTCTGAATTTGGAATACACCAGTTCTTTCTACTTTTTTTGCTGCACTGGGGATGAAGTACATCCCAACTTTTTACTTTGAGGCACTATCTTACTTAGTTGCCCATACTGGGCTCCAATTTGTGATTCTCCTACCTTAACTTCCCAAATAGCTGGGATTATAGGTGTCCACCCTGGGACCAGCAGTTACATATACTTCTCAACAACACATTGGTTGCTTCTATTGTGGTTAAGCTTTATATAATTGATTTTCACTCAAGTGTGAATGGACCACAGGCTATTTTGTATTGGAGTTTGGGTCAGTAGAGCTGTCTTTATAGGTGTATGGAAGAGGCACCATTGTCGTGAACATTGTTGCTATGAGCATTCTGCGTTTGTAACTGCATGTGACATGTGAGTATGTTTCTTAGCAAATGCCCAGGAATGGAATTACTGAGCCATTGGGGTGCCATAATACCAGTTTATTTGCAAAAACAATTGTACCACCTTACCTTCCTACATCCAAAATGTTGCATACTATTTTCTCAGCTTAATAGATTTTGGAAGGCTGAGGTGGACTTGATTAATATAAAATATCTTTGTAACTTGGGGTTGCAGGGAAATGCAAATTAATGAGGCCAGGTACCCCCTGCTTGTGTTCATTGCGCTTGTTTGTAATGCCTGTTCTGGTCTTACTTTCTTTTAGATTATTTATCTCGTTAACTTATTTGTTAGTCTTTGTAGGATCTGAATACCATGCCATTGTGGATATTACATTTTGCCAGATATGTTCCATAGTGTGCTGACTTTCCCCCTTCCCTCTGTATCTTTTGAGGAATAGATTTGGTGGAGGGGGGATGCTGTTCTGGGGATTGAACCCAGGGCTTTTGCACTGAGCTACATTATTTTGAGATGGGATCTCAGTAAGCTGCCCATGCTGGACTCCTTCCTTAGCTTCCCAGAAGGCTGGGGTTATAGGGGTGAGCCACCATGCATGGCTCAAACGGTCTTAGTTTTAATGTACATGCATTTCTTTTATGGTTGATGGGAAGAACATTTCCCTGAGTTGGATATATTCTGTATTCTAAATGTTATGAAGTTTAACTAGAGCTGGAAGAATGGCACAGCGATTAAAGTGAGCGCTTGCTCCAGAGTTCAGTTCCCCAGCACCATGTAACTCATGTTTGTAATCCCAGCACTCAGAAGGCTGAAGCATACAGATTGTTCTTAGTCCAAGGTCAAGCCTGGGCTATAGAGCAAGACCGTGTCTGAAAAGAAAAAGGTTTTGTCTGCCTAATAGACCCTTGATCCATCTTGTAATGTTGCTTCAATATAAAATGAGGAGTCCAGGTGTCTTGTACATTGTGTGGCTTCAGATAATTATTTTTTCTAGCATCAACTTTCTTTGCCACAAAACTGAGATCCTAGACCCTACGGAGTCCAGGGCCTGATGCCTCAGTAGGCGCTCAGTAATTGCTTGCTGGTCTGAGTCCAAATACATTCCCTAAGCATGTGGACTCCCTGGGACTCTGGGAAAGTTGGCATTTAACAGGGAAAATTGATGTTAGTATACTGCCTGCCAACTACTGTAGGCATTTGTGGGCAGGCTGGGGTTTGCTGGGTACTGTGAATCCCTTGGCAGAATACTGCTATCCTGGAGACTGTATAGCTACTTGCAGAGATTTCTAGGCACAGGCAGGTGCTCGGTCAGTCCTGCAGCTGATTTCATGTACAGCTGGTACGTTCAAGAAACGAAAGCATAAAGTGTGTTTGACTTCCCACGTGCTGGTTGCAGTCAGGTACTCTGCTTTCTTGGTCCCCACCATACAACCATACAAATGAGGGTGACAGTGTCTAAAGACATTGAGTGAAACAGAGCTTCACGGGACAGAAATGCTTGTGTGGTGGCTGCCAGTGACCACATGTGTAAAGACACAGTGTGTGTTCCTGTGGATGGCTGGGTAACTGGTAGTTGTCTGTCATTTGTGTCACAGTACGTCTTCTCTGAATAACTTGTGAAAAGATAGTGTTGGGATTGTGTATAGGCTTAAATATGTCTGTAATCCCAGTTTCAATTTATCTCTGAAGGAAAGCATGATGTGGAGGATGGTTAGCATTTCTTCATGTGCTCTGAGCTCTTTGTTTTTTTTTTTTCCTACACTTAATGGTCAGGTGTCAGAATAAAGACTTGGAATCCCAAAGAGCATTGGCTCGGAGAATTACAGATGGAGTCTGTTGTGATTGATGTACTTGCTAGCATCTTGACCAGGGATTTTGTTTTGTATTTTCCACAGTGGAGATTATTAAGCATAATACGTCGTAACTACCCATCAGATACTTTTCACCTCGTGTCTACACCCTGTAACGAACCATTCCTGAAAAACAGGAAGCATCCTGACCATAAAACAGCTGGGGAATAGTTATGTGAGTTGTGGCCTTTCTTGAGATAGTGGCTATCATGTCACAGTTATAGGTAACAGGTTAAAGCTGTGTAGTAGCTATGCCACCCCCTCGACAGACTCAACCTTATAATCACAGCACTTCAGGAGGTTGGGATTACAGGTTCAAGCTCAGTTTGGGCAATTTAGCAATTTAAGACTGTCTCAAAAAAATCTGAAAGGGTTGGGAATGTAGCTCAATGTGAAGGTCTCAACCTCTAGTACAAAAAAAAAAAAATTGTAAACATGAACCATCAAAACCTACATAGAGGGACTGGAAGAATGGCCCAGCACTAAGTCAAGCACTAAGTACCCGAGTTTCATTCCCCAGCACCACATAAACCAGGCGTGCTAGCCCACGCCTATAATCCCAGCACTGGGGAGGCTGAGACAGGAGGATTGCCGTGAGTCCAAGGCCAGCTTGAACCAGCTCAGGACCAGTCTGGCCTACAGAGCAAGACCCTGTCTCAAATAAAAGAGAGAGAGAGAGTGGTAATGGCACACATCTGTTATCATAGCACTTGGGAAACTGAGGCAGGAGGATCCTGAGTTTGACCACAACCTAGGCAATGTAGTGAAACTGTGTCTCAAAATAAAAAATGAAAAAGTAAAGGGGGTTGTGGGAGTATATAAGTTAGTGGTTAAAGTTCTTGCCTCTGATGCACAAAACCCTGAGTTTAATTTCCAAGCACCACGTAAAAACTTGCAGGTCTGTAATTGCAGCATTTGCACAGCTGAGGCAGAATTGCTCTGAGTTGGCCGCCAGAGGGCTGGAGGAATATGTACAGTGGTTAAAGCACTACTTAGCAAGCGCAAGGCTCTGAGCTCGATTCCCTGGCGCTGTGTAAGCCAAACATGGTGGCACACACCTGTAATCCCAGTACTGTGGAGGCTGAGGCTGGAGGATTGCAAAGCCAGCTGGGCTACATAGCTCAGGACCAGCCTGGACTACAAAATGCGACCCTACGTTTAAAGGGGGGGGGGGGGGTACTTCAGTGGGAAGGTCCTAGACTCACAGCCCCCCCCCCCCAACTCTGAAAGGAAAAAAAAGAAGCAAAGCCAAACTGAATTACATCGTGAGACAAAAACAGGTAATGAGATAAAATTTTTGTTTCTGTTTTGTGCTAACAGAGCCTGTATAATGAGGTGCATCTTACCCCTAGCTGCCAGCTCCTGTTCCAATCTTACTAAATTGTCCGGGCTGGGCTAGAACTTGTGATCCTCCTTCCTCAGTCTCCTGAGTGCCAGGATTATGGGGTAAGCTGCCATGCCCAGCTATGATGTGTTGCTGGGGCCTCACATACCTGAGACTTTCAAATTTCCTAGGCTATTTCCCTAGCCCCTCTGAGGGGAATTTTGATGGCAAATAACACTGAGAGCTAGTCATAGTAAGACGTATTAAGATGTCAGTCTGCTCTTTTTCTAGCTCTTTTGCATTTTATTATAATGACAGTTGTGTGTTTTGATCACAAAATATCAATTCCCAAACAGAATTGTTGTTTGATGCACTTTTTCTTCTCAATCTGAAGTTTTTCCACTGTTTGAGCCATTAGGGGGTGTCAAATCTCCCGCACTTCTTTGCTTAGGAATTTTTTTCTTCTCTCCATCCCTGTAGAGACCCTTTGCTACTTTGAGATTTAATCAACACTTAAAAGTTGGGCCTGTGTACTCCAGGAAGCACAGGTATGAAAAATATTCTAAATGACAGCTTTGCTCAATCAGCACAACTAAGTTATTTTAAAAGGTGAACTGTTCATTAAATACTTTCCATATTTGTGTGTTAGCTTTTCCCTCCTTTGAGGTAACAGTAGGTTCTCTTTTGTAGTGCATATGAATGCAGTGGTTTTGTAGCTTTGCTCTTGCAAGTGAAAAACACTGGTCACAGACCTGCTTTACCTAACTAAAGCACTTTCTGAGTATGTTGGTACCTCAGACATCTACTTCTCCAAGTATTAATGTTTACAGTGCCACTGTAACTGAGGAAGGGCTCTGAGCCTTAAGAAGCATACTTACGCCATGATTCACAAGGTAGCAGTGATACGCCATGTGCTGAAATTCCAGGAAACTAGCCTGTGCTACTCAGGGGATCTCTTCACTGGGACTCATTTTTCTTTAGGCCTCAGGTAGAATTAGTTCGATTATTTCATCCAGAATGAGGGATGTGGCATTATGTCTCTGAAGGTAATTTTCTGCTTCTAGAAGTAGATTGTCATAATTTTGGTTTAGTTCACAAGATGTTAGGGAAGCTGAATTTTTTGTTGCTGCTTTGTTTTTCGGTTTTGTGTACTGTGGTACTAGAGATTGAGCCTAGGGGCTTTTTACAGAGCTACATTTCCCCAAGCCTCCCACACCTCTTCCTCTTAACTAAATTTTGAAACAAAATCTAACTAAGATACCCAGGCTATTTTGAAGTTGTAGTCCTTCAGCCTCAGGCTCCCAGATTGCTGGGATTACTGACTTGCCCTTCCACGTCTGGTTTAGTAGTTCTTTGATTTCTTTTTCTGGGTGAGGTAGGAAGAGAAGAGATGAGACTGTAATTTCTACATGAAGAATGCAAGGGAAGCATTTTGTAGGTTTGTTTTCTTTCTTTCCTTCCTTTCCTTCTTTTTGGGAGGGGTGGGGAAGAGGAGTAGTAGTACTGGGGATAGAACTCAGAGCCTGCACACTGAGCCACATTCTCAGCAATTTCTTAAAATTTTGAGACTGGGTCTTGTGTTCCCCGGGCTAGGCTCCAGTTTACAGTCTTTCTGCTTCAGTGTCCCAGAGTGCTGGGGTTAGAAGTGTGTACCACCATGCCTGTCTTGCAGTTCTTTTCTTTACAGCCATTTGGAGTTAACCACAGTCTTGTGTAGACTTAGCCAAGGTTCAGGTAAAAGGAGGGTAATACTTTCACTGTTTTTGTTTGTGAACATTTACCCATGTTTGTTTCCTTTGCAGAATCTAATAATAAGCCATTGTTTTCAAATGAAGTTCAAATTGGTTTGTGAATAACTGGGTCAACATAAGACAAGTGTTTTGGCTACTGACAGTTGTTGGCTGTTGGCATAAGTTGGGACCAAGCAGGTCATTGTATTGTCGCTCTTCAGGATTCTCACAACAGCTAGTTGTAACTGCATTGGTACTTTGCTTTGGTCTCACAGATGAGATCGCAGAAATGGTTGAGATTGAAGATGGGGTCGCATAGAGCCAGCGCTTCTCAGCTGTTGATTCCTAAGAAGCCCTTCTGGTGTTTGAGTCCTTGTGTGCTACTGTAGCATTACACTGCTTTCTGTGTCTTCCATCATCCACTGTGATGTAAGAGCTGGTTTCATAGAGAAGAAACAGGATGATCTAGCTGTAGGAACTACTACATGCCCTTTGTGGGCTAGTGGGACATTTGCCCACTGGCCATGAGTTCTGTACTAGCCAGTGCATATTTAAAAGCAGATGAAATTTCATTATGCCTTGAAAGAGACCCATTAGCTGTGCAAATACAAGGTTTCTTGTGCATGCCCAGTAGGTGTAATGGAGAAAGTTGTGAGAGCATGTCAGGCTTTAATGAGTGAAAGACTTGAAGTTATCTTTCACCCTGCAAAACCCCTCCCCCATTAAAACTAAGGGAAAGCAAATTGAAGGTCCTCCAGGCTTGCTTGCTTGCTTTGTAGATTGTTTTTCTGGAAGTAGAGGAAGCAGTATATGCACTCTGTTAATTTATGCCTACCAAAGGTACATCTTAGGAAGCTTTGCAGTCTATGTGGCTTTGTAAACAGAATGGCTCAGGTCTCCCTGGCTCATCTTACATTTGCAAATGCCTAAAGTAGAACATATCTGATTAGTTATTCTGCTCTGTCTTTTGTTAAAATGGCGATAATATGGCTAAGGGCTTAAGTATACATCCTGTGATTACCTCAAATGTTTTTGTTTTCTAAATCATTCTTATAAACTATGCTGACTGCTTTTATTTATGTTTGTTTATCCTTATAAAAATAAAAAAGGTAGATGTTATGTTTTTTCCCTTGGATTCAGGTGCCTGCTAGGGTCATACAGTAGTGTTTTGCTAGTTCTATAATACTTGGCTTACCTGGGATGCAGGGTCACAACCACCAGTAGTGATCATGCGGCGTACAGGAGGAGGGGACAACTATAGTTGAAGATATGCACCTAGAAAACCAGTGAGAAATCTGTTGGTCTTCAAAATAGAGAAGCCTGTCAACAAAGCTCTTGTTTCAAAGCATTGTAGACTAGTTTATCTTTATGTCCGTAGTTTTTTCACTCATTAAAGTTTGCTGTTGACTACAGTGATGCTGCAGAAGCTCAGTGCATTTGAAAGGTCAGGAGACTTTTCTTGTCAACCCTGCTCACTTTAGCAGATGTGATGCACTTACTCTTACTCTGTGTGTTCTTGTCACCTAAAGACAACTGACCAGGTGTGCAGACATCCTGTCCTGTCTTTGGGGGTTAGGAGTGCCTGTCTCAGGCCTTGGACTTATCAAGGCCATCAGTTGTGAATATTTTCTGCTTGCTTTGAACTTAGTGGGGTGCTAAGCATGGTGGCTGTGATGATGGTGTCAGGGGGGTTCACCTTTCCAAAAGCAGAAGGTCAAGGAGGTGTGGAGGACAGAAAAACTTAATAATGGGTGTCTGCCCTTATACAGACAGTAGCATATTATAATACGGTGGTTGAGGGGGTTTATCCCAAATTTGCAGATCCCTCCCTTTGGCCCTTTTGATTGACAGAGTTCAAATCTTCTTAATAAAATTTAAGGGAATCCTCTATTCAAATAAGGCAGAAAGGTGATTTGCTTAAGTCACATTGGTTCAGGGCCAAGCTGGTTGCAGTGATGCACCCTTTGTTTCCCCTTCTCTTCTTTTGTCTCCTTGGCACATGCACAGTGTAAAAGCATAAAAAGAAGGCTCTTAGGGAAGGGGTAACAAAAGTGAGATACTTGTTTGTGAAAATACAGTATCATAATAAAATGTTCCACTAGCCATTACTCAGAGTGGCACATGCCTATAATCCCAGCAATTTAAGAGGCAGGAGGATAGTAACTTCAAATCCATTGTTGGCAATTTAGTGACTTAGCAAGACCTTGTCTCAGAATAAAACATGAAGGGCTGGGGTTCTATCCCTCATACCAAACAAGCGAACAACCTCAGACACCTTTGAGATTAAGGCCTTTCTACCTTCCAAGAATTCACTCATACTGTCCATATCCATATGAACTTGCAAGGAGTATAGCCATGATCACAGTAGCACAGTGTTGAATATTCTCTGATTGCTTGTAATTTGAAATTTTGTTTGTTACTGATACATGGGAAAGCCATTGACTTTTGTGCATTAACCTGTTGTCTGCAGCCTTTCTTCTTAGTTCCAGAAGTTTGTTGTTGTTTGGGGGGTCCTTTTAAACAAAGATGTCACCTGCAAATCAAATTCCATTTTTTTCTTTCCCTGTCTTTGTCTCTGTGTCCCTCTCATTCCCTTTTCTTAATACATTTGACTTCAAATATTATTGAAAGGCCATCCTTGCCCTGTTCCAGATCACAGAGGGAAAGCATCTAGTTTCATACCAGTGAACAGGTCTATCTTTTGATTGTAGTAAGACAAAAATCTGGTTGCAGGAGCAGGTGGAAAGAGCACCTGTGGCAGATTGGAAGTGGGCAGGTGGTGCACATGGAGGACAGAGTATTCTCTGCAACAGAGATGTCCCGTAATCAGAGGAAGATATTTCATAACATGTGTCTCTCTGAATAGAGTCCTTGGGCTCCGACCATGTGGTAGGTGCCACGGATGTAATCTTTGTGAACTTGGCGGAGACCAGACACATGCCTGGCACCTCCAGGCCACAGCAGGATGTGGTGCACCCTCCTTTAGCAAGCTGGTTCCCTGGGTGCACAGGCCCTACCAAATTCATCTTAACCATGAGATTTATTTCCTGGGCTACATGTCCCCCTATCCAGAACCTCTAATTGGTAACAAGCTGGGAAATTTTAAGTAGTACAAAGTAGTATTACGGCTTTGAATGTTGAAACACTTGGAGAAATGATCATAGGTAAAGCCATTCTTCTCCTTTTGGAGCTGGACTAGCTAGTTCTTTGTTCTCTGGTCTTCAGGATGTGGCACACAGGAGGACTTGCTCACCTTACAGTATCCTTAACTGTCATGCCACTTCTCCACAGAGCTCCCCAAATGCTGTACTATATCTCTGCCTCCCAGGATCTTGGATGTCAGCCAGACCCTGAAGCTTCAGTCTCCGAGGGGATCAATGATTCTGTTCTTTGGATTAGTCTTGGCACCGAGCCATCGTTCACAGCCTTCTCTCTTGGGAACTCTGCAGAGAACGTTTGAAAACCTGAGCCTGTCCTCAGTTGCTGACTGCCTGTGTATAATAGTAAGAGAGTTTGCAAGAACAGTGGGAAAGGTGGGACCCATGGTGCAGGCACCCAGCAGTTTGGGTGGCTGAGACAGGAAAGATCGTAAATTCAAACCCAGGCTGCGCAACTTAGTGAGACGTTCTCTCATCAGAGATAAAAATGAAATAGGCTAGAGGTATAGCTCATTGTGAAGATCTCCAGTCTTACAAGAATAGGAGAAAGGAGGAAAGGAGGTGGGAATAGGCACAGATTTATGTTTTCTGATTTGTTTGAGACAGTCTCACTCTAGTCCAGACAGAGTCCTAGCTGGTCTTGGACTCACTGTGTAGTTAGTATAGGTTGGTGTGGAACATTTGGCAATCCTTCTGCTTCAACCTCCCAAGTAGTGGGGTTACAGATATACTCCATGTTATCGGGCTTATATGGCGCTGGGGGATTGAACCAAGGATCTTGCGCTTGCTCAGCAAGTGCTTTAACTGGTGTGTTATTCTTTGGCCACTAGCCAAGATTCCTTTTTTTTTTTCTTCTGAGACAGGGTCTTCTTCTGTAGTCCAGACTGGTTCTGAACTCATTATATAGTTGTAATTGGCCTTGGACACACCGAAATCTTCCTGCCTACGCCTTGTGAGTGCTGGGGTTACGAGCATGGGTACCACGCCCATCTTACGTGGTGCTGGGGGAATTGAGCTCGGGGCTTTGTGCTGGCAGGGCGTATTCCTCCAGCCCCACTGGCCAGAGATTCTAAACCTGTCCTGTCAGTGTTGTGCTACTTACCCTTCAGGCAGCGAGACAGCCAGGTTTCAGTTTAAGATTATGAGACAGTGCTGGGGGAATGGCACAGCGATTAAAGATTAAAACAGAGCCTTGCCTAAGGCCATGAGTTGATTCCCCCGCACCATGTAAAGCTGGGTGTGGTGGCACACATTTGTACTCCGAGCGCTCCTGTAATCCCTGTGCTTGGAAGGCTGAAGCAGGAGAATTGCTGTGAGTCTAAGGCTAGCCTGGGCTACAGAGTGGGACCCTGTCTCAAAAAAAAAAAAAAAGATTGAGACAATTGCTTTGAGTTGTGTTTATGAAAATTTACAGGCTCCTCATAGCTTCGTTTTCTATTTCTTGATGGTTGCAGACTGCAGTAGTTCAAAATCATGGGTTAAATGTTAAAATTGTCTGGGTAGCTTTTTGTCTTAGTTACCTTTTTGTTACTGTGACTCAATACCCGATGCCCACAAATTTGGGGGAGGAAAGGTTTATTTTAGTTAACAGTTTCAGAAAGTCAGTCCATTCAGAGGCAGCCGGCAGCAATTGCAGTACATGGCAGAGGCAGAAGTGGAGGCAGCTTCTCACAGCATCCCAAACAGAAAGGCAAGTGAGACTAGTGGAGACTAGTCCAATTCCTAGTCCTCATCCTAGTCCAAGGAAGGCAGCTTATATATCCTTCCAGGTCTCTGCCCAGTGATTAGCCCTTCCTGGATCCAGGTGTGGAAGGTGTGGCCACTACACGCCTTTAATCCTAACCTACATGCCTGTAATCCACCCCTCCAGACGAGGCCCCAATCTACCAACAGCAAATGGTTCCATAGACGTCCATTAACATTTAAATACAGGAGACTTACGGGGACATTCCAGAGCCAAATCACAATACTTTTGAAAATCCTATTACTTGAATGCCTAGTGAATTTTTTTCATTGAAATACCTGAGCAAGAACTCATACATCAATATTTTTTAGGGTAGTTCTACACATGACCAATTCGTACCAGGTCATATTGGGCTAGTAGCCAAGTGTTGAATTCAGAAACTGAAGTCTTACAAGGAGTGACATCTGAGGTGTGATCATGTAGTGAATATTAAAATATAAAAAATAAGAGACACATTGTCATTCATCCTCCTCACAGTATTCCCCCCTCTTGAACACAATCCCCTCATTCTTGCCACTTTGGAAGCAGTTTTGGAAGTCTTGTTTTATCTATACAAGAGGTGATCAAAATTGAAATATAGTTAACGATGCTTCCTGTTGCCATCCAACATAAGACGGGTTCATAAAAACATTACAGTGTGTCCTTTTCTGCCTTTTCTTTAAACCAAATCTGGCACCGCACGACTTTGGCTTCCCAGAGTCAAAATAACTGTGGGTAAATGTTTTGAGTCAGTTCACATTAAGTCGTCCACAACAGTGCAGCTAAAGACACAAAAGAGGGCAATAGCCAAAAAGGTACAATCAATCCTAAATGACCATCTTCAAGGATAGAAAAAAGGTAGTTATATTAATAGTATTTGGCCATAAGAGAGAGCAAATTTAGATGCATGCAGCATCAATCAACCTATAGCAAGATCCAGTCTTAAAAATTGAAGTGGTAAATTTTATTTTCTGTACTTTACCACATAATAGTAAAAAGTAAGCATTTAAAAATAGGTGTGTCTTACCAATTTGAGGTAGGTAGCTAGAGAACACAGTACTGGACATAAGTGTCCTCAGCGAAGACTGAAGCAAAGAGTGATTTAGGCTGTTACGGTACTCTTTGCCATGGCAGGCTGTTTTTTTTTTTTTTTTTTAACATGGCTGCCTCCATACATACTATCAAATTGCTACCTGTTGCTTCCTGTTGCTGTGCCTTCACCTACCTGTACCTCTTCCCTTATAATGGGCTGTTTGTAATCTGGTGTCCTGAGAACTGAGATAAGCATGCCTTCTCGGTGGTATGGTGTTTTGTGGTGGGCTTGCAGAGGACCCCTTCATGAGACCTCTGATTTGGGGCTACATTATTAACTTCAGGTATGCAGAAATTCTTAAGCTACTTTAGTACAGTTAAACTAAATAGTTCAGTTCAGAGCTGTATTTTAGTTTCTGTTTTTCTGTTATATCTGAAGTTCAGCCAGTCTTGTTTTGAGTTAAAGATAGTTTTTCAATTTCACAGTTGGTGTGCAGTGCTGCCAGTGGCCTCTGAGAGCTGTTGACATTGTTGATAGGTAGCTGCCATGTGGCTCCAATGCAGATACCCAGCAGGGTGGTCTGGCTTGAGTTCTTGTCTCCTGACTACTCAGCAGTAAGGCAACTTGCTCTCCTTCCCTTTGTTGGTCCTTCCAGGTCGTTATTGTGACCCAGAATGCTTTCAGCTTGAGGATGTTTGAGCTTCACAAAGACACAATCATGGATATTTTCTCATTTGTTCACACTATCTTAGGCAAGCACTTTTCACCATAATGTATGTGTAGCACAATAAGCCACGCGTGGTAGCGCATGCATGTCTGTAATCCCAACACACAGGAGGCTGAGGCAGGAGGATTGTTGTGATATGCGCAGGCACGTGTGTGTGTGTGTGTGTGTGTGTGTGTAATACAAATAGTGCCACTCATTAGCTTCCAGATCCAACATTTCCAGCAGCAGAGATGTTTGGGGATGTATGTAAGTCATCCCTACCATACCCCTGGGAAAGCACCTCCTCAGGTAGTTGTGAAAATGAACTTTTCCCTTTAGCTCTGTGGATCTTAGAATTCCATAGATAGAAGACCCTAGGAGAGGGTCAGGGCCAGTAAACATAGTGGCTTCTTAGAACTAGAGACATGTGTCTGGGTTGCTTTTCTAATTAGAGGCAGGGTATATTAATGAACAGAAAAACCTGACTTTGGTTAGCCGAGTATTCATAAAGTACTTAGCATTTGTAGCATTTATTTAGGGAATCATTTTGTTAAATACCTAGCAAAAGAATTGGTGTCCCAGAGGGAATTACCATCTTTCTGGCTATGTAACAGTGTAAAACTGTGATGGTTGTAGCAAGCCTGATGCGTGGAATGTGGACAACTGAGGCATACCTGACTGCAGGAGAATCAGTGTCTGTAGGCAAGGTAGTAAAACATGTAAACTACCAAAGTTGCCGTATGGGATTGGATTAGTAAGCATCTTTTTCTTACATGTATATTAATTCCTGAAGGTAGATAAATTAACTTTTTTCATTGGCTTTAAAGGTACACTTATTGTAGAATTAAAATAGTGGTTCTAAGTAAGCCACAAGTCCTTTAGGATTCAAAACATACGTAGATGGGGAACCACCTTTGAGTAATTTGCACATGAATGGTTCACATGTTTCTGCGAGAACTGGTCTTGTTTAATGCATAATGTGGAAATGAGAAGAGGTTAGAAACTATAGTGTGTCTTGAGAATATCACAAGGTTGAAGAAATAAAAACATCCATCTCTTCTGCCCCCTTGCTCTTTCCTTTCTTGCTTTTTTTTTGAGAGAGAGAAAGAGGGTCTCTCTCTGTAACCCAGGTTGGTCCTGAACTCACTATGGAGCCCACGCTGGCCTTGGACTCACAGCAATCCTCCTGCCTCAGCCTCCCAAGTGCTGGGATTGATTGTAGGCATGTGCCACCATGCCCAGTTTATGTGGTACTGGGGAGTCCAAACTCAGGTACTTAGCGCTTGCTAGGCAGGCATTTTCACTGCAGAGCCATTCCTCCTCCAGCCTCTTTCTGGTCTGTCCCCCCCTCCCCCCCCTTATCTTTTTTTTTTTAACCCTAACACTTACCATCACCCAGTACATTCCATAATTGCAGTTGTTACTTTTGTTTCTGGTTGTATGTCTGCCTTAACCTGCAAGGGCAGATGTCATTGTGTCTAATCTCAAAATCCTACACTTTTATTTTAAAACCTAAACCAGAAACACTTCAAGTAAAGGAGTGAGGGGGCAGGATGCCAGATCCTTCCTAGGCGAGTGCCTGCTGCTTCACCACTCTTGATCTGGAGTTGGTTTGCAGCCTGTTCTTTATCTTTTCATCAACTTCTTTATGGGGGTGCGGGGGGGGGGGGGGAGAGAAGCAGTGAAAGTCAGAAGCAGGCCCAATGGATAAATGTTAATGATGGGCCAGCTGAATCCTCATATTCCACAGGTGTGAGGCTTGGCAGGCTCTGAAGTGCCATAATACCTGTTCCTTTCCTTTTGGGTCTTTATAGAACCACACTGTCTTAGTTATTTACTCCTTGCTGTGACTCAGTACCTGACATGCATAGATTAGGGAAGGAAAAGTTTATTGTAGCTCACAGTTTCAGAGGGTCTCAGTCCATTCACAGTTGGGTGGCTGGGAAATGTTGCAATAACATCTTGGGGCCACAGCTGCAGCCAGAGCCAGTGCTCACACCAGTTCTGTTCTACCATTAGAACCTAAGCACCTGCCTCTTCCATCCAGGCCCCCTCCCCAACTGTGCATAGGTACAGGAGGCTTTTGAGGGGACACCAAGATCCAAACTATGGCACAGAAAAATCCCACCTGCTCCTGTAAGTCAAAAGATTTTTTTCTTTGCTTTTTAAAGAATATCTTGAAGTGGCTGGTGGAACAGTGCTAGGAATAAACCGAAGTTTTGGCACTGGCCTTTTACACTGAGCTACATCGCCAGCTCTTTTTTTTCAGACAGGGTCTCATTGAGTTGCCCGGGCTGGGCTGGAGTTTGCAGTCCTCCTGCCTCAGTCTCCCAGAGTGCTGGGATTATAGACATGTGCCACAATTCTGACATAAAAAGAACACTTTGCCAAATTTGCCCGGTCATTTCTTGGATCAACATCAAATCTCTTAAAGAGCATGTACCTCTATCATTACTCACTAGAGATAATTAATCCATGCAGAAACTTGAGTCTATTTAGGTGGGCACTTGAAAGTTTCGTAACATTGATGCTTATGAGAAACGTGAAAACGGTTGGCTTGGAGAGGGAGAAGATGTTTATTAGGGGAACTGGCATCTCTCTGGAACACATTTCAGAGCATGGAGGCAAAAAGCTTGGTGGAACCTAGGGGAGGGCAATGGCCAGGTTGGTGTTTTGTATGTTAAAATGAGTTAGGTGAATCTTCCTTCTCCCCAAGCCCTGGAAGATACATTTGCATGGCGATCTGGATGAACTTAAACCTATTTATTCTTAAAGGGATTTTGGTTTGTACTGAATTCAGTCAGGGTTTCTATTCTTCAGCATCCTTGGTGCATTTCTTCACCTGAAAGTATAATGCATTTTGATGCTGTCTCTATGGCAACTAGTGAGCTCCAAGGGAACACATGCTATTTTTGTGTTCAACATGTTAACAAGATTAGAAAAGGCACATCAAAATTTTCGTTATAAGTCAGTGATGTATTTTTGAAGAGCATTGAACTGGTCCAGCACTAAATTTTTAACATTGAGTCCGTCTGCAATCCATTTGTAATCTTCATGTCCCTCAGCTTTGTTTTGATTTTAAATGTCATTAGGATTTTTTTTGCGGGATGGGATAAGATTTTTTTTTTTTTTTTGAGACAGGGTCTCACTATGTAGCCCAAGCTGGCCTTGGACTCAAGGCAATCCTCCTGCCTCAGCTTCCCCAGTGCTGGGATTACAGAGTGGGCCACCACGCCCGGTTTACATCATGCTGGGGAATCCAGCTCAGGTACTTAGCGCTTGACTTACCTTTTGCTAGACAAGTGCTTTAACCGTTGAGCCATTTTTTTTTTTTTTTTTTTTTTTTTTTTAAGACAAGGCCTTGCTCTCTGTAACGCAGGCTGGTCCTGAAGTCCCTGTGAAGCCCATACTGGGCTCTTAAACTCAACAGCAGTCTTCCAGACTTAGCCTCTCAATGCTAGGATTACTGGCACACACCACCACACTCAGCTTAAGTGGGGCTCAGGACACGCACTCAGGACTTTGTGCTTGCTGGGCAAGTGGACTAACCTGTGCTGTTCCTCCAGCCCATGATTCTCTTAATCTCAAATTGATCTTCAGAGGTTTCATTCTCTAGGTTTCAAAAGCACACATTTTTGTTTTGTGAAGTCTGTATGTCTAATGTGTAAACCTCTTCCAGCTCTAGAGGTTTGGTTGTTTTAACTAAGTCTGTTCAGCCATGAAGGCAAACTTTCCAAGAAGGAAAACAAAAATGTGAATTCTTCCATTACCCTTTAGGTCCTTCTTAGGAAGCCTTCCCTGACCTGAGTCCCTTGAGGGACCTGTGGCACCATGTAAGGTAAGGGCGTTTGTGCCTTCCCGATTGTACAGGCAGAGACCAGGCTGTAGGTGGCACTCCATAGGCAGAACCAAGGGTTTAAGAGTTCTTCATCATGAACTACACCTCTCCTAGCATCTCCTAGTTTTGTCAGATTTAGCAACAGGATTGGCTTTGCCCACTTATTTTCCAATATTAGGGTTTTAAGGAGCTTAGTTTTCTACTAGAATTATTTGGAGGTGACAACTCTTTCCTGCTTACATTCCTTCGAGTCCTGGATAGCTTCTGGCTCGCGAATAGCTTCTGGCTCGTGAAGCATAGCGACCTGAACCCAGGATGCCTATAACAGGCACGAAGGGGCTGTGGAGAGCTGAAGAGATGCAGTCAAAGGTACAAGACAAGAAACATTGCTGGTATGGTTTTTCAGTTTCCTTGTGTCATCACGGACAGGGACTGTAGCTCAGTTAGTCAGTTAAGCTTCTTGTATTGGGCTGGGAGACTTAATTGTTTCTATAACCTTGGCACAGGGGACTTCGTTGGTCACTTTCACTTGGCTATGGAGGGGCAAGGATTTTCTGGCTGTTCTATGACCTTTCTGTCCCCTCAGCAGATGGCATTGTGGGTGTTCTTCAGCAGTGAAAGAGCTCATTCGTGCAGTATATTTCAAGTTCTGCTGTTCTCCATCTGCTGGAGAAGGTACCCACCTCCCTGCATTCATTTCCGTGGGGCTTTTGACGTTCTCCCCTCGGCAGCTCTGCACATGCCTTGTTATGGCTGAGGATTAGTTGCCGTAGCCCCAGTCGTTTGGCTGCAGTGGCAAGAACAAGGGAAGAATGTACAGCTGAGCCAGAATCGATGTTCCTGTGGGAGAATCCACCAGGTACACAGAGGGCCGAAGGGGGCAGCAGTAGTTTCAGGTGACTGCTGGTGCTCCTCATAAACAGCTTGGATGGAGCTGATTTTTCTTTCCCCCACCAGTGATATCAAACACAGGACCTTATGTATCCAGGCAAACTTTTTGCCACTGAAACCACACACCAAGCCCAAAAGCTAATTTTGATAGGGGTACACAACCAAGTTTTTTAACTGGATTGTACTTTCCAGTTCTCTGTTTATTGTACTGGTAATAACAAGAGTGGAGCTGAAGGGTCTTTGGTACCTCCTGTGGAAGTTAATTTCTCTTTTTTAAGACAGGTTCTTGCTGTGTAGCCCAGGCTGGTCCTGAACTCACTGCATAGCCCAGGCTGACCTTGGATCCATGGCAGTCCTTCTGCCCCAGCCTCCTGAGTGCTGGGATTACAGACTTGCACTACCATGCCCAGCTTATGTGTTGCTGAGGAATTGAACTCAGGGCTGTGTTCTTGCTAGGCAGTGCTTAAACTGGGGTGCCGTTCCTCCAGCCCTTATTTTTTCCTCCTCCTTTTGGTGTATTTGCCTTGGTCCAAAATTATCCTACAATCCCTGATGCTTTAACAGCCCTGTGCACCTTGCTTTGGGTATTTTAAAGATAGTTTCCACTTCCTTTGTATCACCTCTTGAGGGCATCACTTCCCCTCATGTTGCCTTAGGCCATACTGTTCATACCTACCACCTTTGATGCGTCATTACTTTTTGATCATCTAGGATACTACTACTGCTGCTCTTGGCTCCTCAGTCCATCATCCCAACAGAGACTTCAGTTGACCTTCTGCTGGGCGCATTTTCTGGAGTGGTTTTCTTCATGTCCTTATTCATTTGCGGTTCTGCTTCTGTGTTAGAGATCTAAATAATTAGTTTCCTACTAGAGAAGTTGTTGTTGCTGGTGAGAGTAACACTGGGTTCCTGGCATTTGAGAGTCCTGTCTATCCAGCCTCTTAAAACTTCTTTAAATCTAACTCCATCCTCGCTTTTTAAATTTGGTCTGGTTGGCTTTTATTCTGCAGGAATCTCCTTGCTACACTTGTCCTTCCTTCTCTCAGCAGTAATACTGAGACATGTGGTTCCTGACCCCTAATTGACCTTCTCCTAAATTGTAAAAACCACAATCTGAGATACACTCAGGATAGGCCTGAGGCAGTGGGGATGAAAAATTTGAATTAATGGTTTCTTATTTCTTTTTTAGGGGATATGTGGCTGGGAATAGAAGCCCAGTGCATGCTAGGCGAGTGGTCTGCCTAGTTCTGTCACAATCTTTCAACCTTCAATTTGTATTTTTAACCAGATCACAAGTGCTTTGGAAAGCAGTGATTGGAGGCCAGTTTAAGATTATGGTAGATACCAAAAGTGTATGGTAAGGGCTTGTAAAAGGGGGCAGGTGGCAAAGGGGCTGGGCTGATTCCAAACCTTATGATTGGTTGTTATTTTTAAGTATTCGTAGCTATAGCCAGCCATTCATAGACCTGTCACCATCTCCTGCTTCATCTATGGCCCCATGAGCTCACCCATGTGAACATTTTTACCTTATTTCATCTGAAGTTTTGCTTTTCTAATATAACATTTTTATCACGTAAGTTTCTTTTCCCTTCTAGAAATTTGTTGAATGAGAGCTGAAAACTATGAGCCTTTGACCAATCAGAATTACTGGTACATAGCCAGACCATATATTTGTCTATGGTGGCTTTCATGTTGTGGTGACAGCAGAATAGATTTTTTGGACAAACTGTGTGTCCTATACAGTTGACAAAATTTACTCCTTCGCCCTTTGTAGGGAAAGTTAGCCTAACCTACCCCTGCTGGAATATTTTCTAGCCCAGCGTTATTCATCTTGTCTTTAGCAATGTTTGGTGAGATTAGTTTTTTATGATCTGTTTCTCATAGGAATTTTATTTCTGTGGTTTGGTTTTTTTTGCGGTACTAGAGTTTGAACCCAGGGTTTTTGCTCTTGAGCTATACTCCTTAGCCTCCCCCTCCTTTTTTATTAAGTAGAGAGTAGTCAAATTTATTACAATTTTTTAAAAGTTTGAATAATTAGTAACGGGCTGGAGGAGTGGCCCCGCAGTTAAAGCACTTGCCTGGCAAGCGTTGAATCTAGCCCGAAGTAACCAAGTTTGATTCCCCAGCACCACATAAGCCGGGTATGGTGGTGTTCGCCTGTAATCCCAGCACTTGGGAGGCTGAGGCAGGAGGGTTGCCAGTTAAAGGCCAGCCTGGGCTACAGAGTGAGACCCTGTCTCAAAAAAAAAGAGAGAGAAAAGAAAAAAGGAAAAACAATTAATGATTGGTGACATATTGTTGGGGTGTTTTTTTTTGTTTTGTTTTTTGTTGTTGTTTGTTTGTTTGTTTGTTTGTTTTTGGTTTGGTTTTGAGACACAGGCTCTTGCTGTGTAGCCAAGGGTGATCCTGAACTCACTGTGTAGCCCAGGCTGTGCTTGAACCCAAGGTGATCCTCCTACCTTAGCCTCCCAAGTGCTGGAAATTATTGGCACATGCCACCATGCCCAGCTCCTTTTTTATGTGGTACTGAGGAATCAAATCCAGGGTCTTGGTACATGTTAGGCAAGTGTTTATTACTTAAATCAACAAGAATTTAAAAGACAGATAACCTCAGCTCTGGATATAAAAATCCACTTAATGTATACTGGCTTTTAGGGTACTGAAATGAAATGCTGGATTTTTAGAGATGGTCTTATTCCATGGTTCTGGTGTATAACAGCATGGAATGTACTTAAGAGTAAAACAGGTATAAAGGTATATAGTACGACAGTAATGCCCTACTTTTCTTCCTACCACAAATTTTTCAATCTTAATCTTACATATTTGTAATGCATGAAGACTGAAGGATCCAGTTATAGTTCACAAGTACACAACAGTCAGAACCATATCCTTTAAATGATTTAGTGGAATTTATAAAAATGGACACACCAGAATCATGCTTACGTTCATTCCACAAGTCTAGCCCCTTTTTGTTTACTTTAGCATCTTGCTGAGTTGCCCAGGCCAGGCTTGAACTTGGCGGTTCTCTTGCCTCCCATAGTGTTGGGGTGCACCAACACTATGTACACCACCATTCTTGGCTCTCACAGGAGTGTTTTAAATGCACAGATGTATCTGCCCAGTTCTGGCAACCGACACCTTGATATAATGTGCATGTAACAGGAACTTCTTTTGTACCTGGACCACTCATGTAACAGCTGGCAGCTTTCAACAGGGAAAAATATAGCATTCCTAGGCTTCTGGTGTAATTGGTCTGCTTACTGCTTTCTGAAAAGGAAAGGGAGTAGAATTTTGGTTGGCAATGTAGCTAGCACCAGCATGTCTTGTTCCTTCTGATTGTGATGTTGTTTTTGGAGCTGAGCATGTTGCACACCTCCTTAGCAGGACGGCAGCTGATCTCTGCCTTAGCTCATGTGATTCAAGACAAGCTACAGGGTCTGAGATACTGCAGTATGAGGTAACTGCCCCCTTCCCTTTGGCTACTCCAAGACACGGGGTTAGCGTGTATACAAAATGTATGAGGGAGGATTAGGGCTTTTAAGAGCTGCATAGCTCACAGCTGGCCCAGCTCCAGGCTGCCCAGTCTGGCAAATGCCACAAATGCTGTACTCACCAGCTGCCTGAGCCAGTCAAATGGAAAAGTGATCCTGTTTGTGCTTTCCTACTGACACAGATTGTACAGTTAAACAGCGCTGTCTTCATGAATGTGAAGTAGCCGCTGCACTGGGACCAGGTGAGGAACAAGCCTTCTGACACTCATGTTTAACCAAGATTTCAGCAAAGGCTTTCCTAGGACCAGAAAAGGATGATGCTGCAAATTAGCTAATAAAAAGAAATTACCAGGTTTTGTGTTTTGTTTCATTTTCCTTTTAACTGAAACCAGAGCTCACCATCTCCCTCTCTGTGTCTGTAGGTAGAATCTCACTTTTTTTTTTTTGAAGTGATTCTTTTTTGGGGATGAAGTTTAGTAAAGATTCAGCCCAGGGCCTTTATATTGAGCAAAGCCCTTGGTTTGTTGTTTATTCTTTGCTTTTGATTTCGAGACATTCTTGCTAAGTTAGTTGCCAAGACTAGGCCTCTAAAGGCTCCTCTGCGTCAGTTTGCCAGACTGCTTGGATTGCAAGCTTGCATTACTGGGCCTGGCTCTCAAATGATTCTTTATCCAGGAGCCTCACAGTGGTGGAGAGGCTGCCTTGTCTCTCAGGAAAGTATCTGTGATTAAGAGGATTGCAAGTTTGAACCAAGCCCCCAGTGGGAACATTGCCCGTGCGGGGGAGGGGGAGGGTATTGAGCGTGAACATGTAGTTCTACTGTGGGCTGGCATCTGCCAGCATTGATGCACAGTACAAAGCAGGTTGGTTGGTTGTTGAGACAGAGTTTTTTTTCCTGCAGCCCAGGCTGGTCCTGAACTCACTGTGGAGCCCAGGCTAGTCTTCAGCTCAGCAATCCTCCTGCCTCAGCCTCCCAAGTGTTGGGATTACAGATGTATGTCACCATGCCCAACTTTATGTGGTGCTGGGGAACCGAACCCAGGGCTTGGTGCTTGGTTCTGCCAGTCCTCCAGCCCACACAAAGCAGATTTAAACCATGTCCCCCTTAGGCAGCTCTCTGCTTTTGGAAGCATACATGATAATGTGGTTGCTCTTCGCTTCATCTCTTGTCCCAGGACCTGTGGCCTCAATAGGAAATTGTACTTCACATTTCATCTGTGGAATAGGCCTCGTTTAGTGGCAAGGAGATGGCCAGGTGCTGTGAGAGCTGCCTCAGCTCTTAATTTGCCAGGGAGAGTGGTGTGAGGGAGTGAAATTCTTTGTAAATGATCATTCACGTCTAGAATTCTGACCTGAGCCTCAGTTCATGTGCCATGTGGCATTCAGATGTAGCTGCATTATACGCATGCCTACTGATGTTGGTACTCTTGGCCAAGCTGGAGATTTTCTGGGTCCAGTTGCGCTGGTTAATGGGTTCTCTACCTCCTAATGGTTTTCGATAGGTGCATAGTGAGTAATTATAGGTAATGTGGAACAGAGCTTACCACATAGAACACTGTGCATTGGGGTTAATGATGAGATCAGTGCCACTGCCTGCTTTGTAAAGGTTGTTATGAGGATTAATTAAGCTAATATAGGTTAAGTGCTCAATAAAAGAGCATCAGTCAGCTCAAGGAGCAGCACGGACCAACTGACGAGCAGTCCTAGGTCCTCCTGCAGATGGATATATGTGGTGACGGCTTATATAAAGTTTTGCTGATGATGTGATTGTCATGTTTAATAGGAGACTTTAGAAAGCTTTCAGTTAACATTTGTCTTTACAGTCACTCCTGATTTCCCCAGCATCTGGCTCAGCTTGGGAGGAAGGTGAGTCTGAAGGAACCAAATGGAGCTGAGGCAATTTCTTTAGGCTTCACTGGGCTGGGAGACCAGGACTGAAGATAGAATAAAATGTAACTGGTCACAGTCTCCTTGGTTTACTCAGCTGCTGCTTTGATTTTCATGTTTTTGAGGTATGGCCTCTCTCTGCAGTCCAGGCTGGTCCTGAACTCACTGTGAGGCCAAAGCTGTCCTAGACTTGACAATCCTCCCACCTCAGCCTACACCAAGTGCTGATGCTGGGGTTTGAACTCAGAGCCTTGAGCTTGCTAGGCAAGCATTCTAACAGCAGTGCTATTCCTTTAGCCCCTCAGGTTCTTGCAGTGGGGAGAACTGGGAAGTGAATTTCCAGAAAATCAGTGGATTTTTGGGCAGTCAAGTGTTGTTTTTTTGTTTTTTTCTGCTTGCTTCCCCTTGAAGTCCCACACCTATGCCTGCTGTGCGTCTCTCTTGGTATTCTCAAGCCCCAACCCCTCCCCCTTTTTCTCTATCCCTTCATTTCCTTGAAAAAGTAGCCACACTGATAAGCTCAGTGGCTCAGGCCTGTGATCCTAGCACTCCGGAAGGTTGGAGCAGGAGAATCAGAAATTTGAGCCCAGCTTGGGCAACTTAGTCTCAAAATAAAAAATAGACTGGAATTGTATTGTAGCTCAGTGCAAAGGTCCTGCCTGGGCTTGGTCACCTACCACACCACCAAAAGGGGGGGGGGGGAGGGCAGGCAGACAAGCCCATTTAGAGGCCTGTGAACTTAAAAGACTTGAGAAAAACTCTCTCTCTCTCTCTCTCTCTCTCTCTCTCTCTCTCTCTCTCTCTCTCTCTGTGTGTGTGTGTGTGTGTGTGTGTGTGTTTGTGTGTCTATTCTTAAAACCCTTTGTGTGTTCTTACGTCCCGTTCAGAGGCCTGTGAACCTAACAGACTTGGAAAAACTGTGTGTGTGTGTGTCCCATTCAGAGGCCTGTGAACCTAAGAGACTTGGAAAAACTGTGTGTGTGTGTGTGTGTGTGTGTGTGTGTGTGTGTGTGTGTGTGTGTGTGTGTGTGTTCTTAAAACCCAGAGGTTTATGACGTTATTAATACTCAGCAGTTTTGTTGATGAGATAGTAAGCTATGAGCAGCTGAATGAGTACTGAAGTCCCAATAACTATGTAGCTGTTGAAAAGTAAAACACATATATTGAAAGGATGCTCTTACTTTATTCTTACATAACTCATTACATCCTAATGAAATCTGTATGTTGAGTGCTGCACGTGACAAATCCTCAACCAACTTGGACACTGCTACCCGCATTTCCTACTCACATTGATTTTTTTACGATTTTTTTTTTTTGTTACAACAGTAGCTAAGCCCCAAATTTCCAAGCACACCATTGTCAGAAGACTGACAATGCAGTTTGATCTTAGAATTATGAATTGCTTTATGTTGATAGTTCTTGCAGTGCTTCCCCGGAGAGAACAAAGTGTAACTGGTCACAATCTCCTTGGTTTACTCAGCTTCTGCTTTTATTTTCTTGTTTTTGAGGTATGGCCTCACTCTGCAGTCCAGGCTGGTCCTGAACTCATTGTGAGGCCAAAGCTGTCCTAGAACTCATGATAATGAGTGGTTTATTTACCATGGCACCCTAAGGCACTTTGCCACTATGCACAGCTGCCTTTGTTTCATCTTTCTCTAATTCCTCTGGGAATATGTGTTGCAGGATTTTGGGGGCAGTAGACCCAGAAATACAGCATCCAGTTTGGTCTTTAGAAATGGGATGAGAATTGTCTTACTGGGCCTTGAGGAATAGCTCAGTGGTTAACGTGCTTGTCTGTCAAGCCCTGTGTTCAGTACTCGAGTTCAGTTCCCCAGCACCACACACAGAAAAATTGTCTTACTGACCCTTGACCTGAATGTAGCTTAGTATAATAAAGGGTGGCTACTGTGTCTTTGCCACAGGTCCTAATGCAAGAGAAAAGGGAGCAGTTTTTTACACTTTTAAGTACCTGTCACAACAACCCTGCCTGTGCTGTTACTCCATTCGTCAGGAGTTCCTGTCCTTGTTTTGCTTTTTGGAGACAGGGTCTCATTCTATATAGTCCAGGCTGGTTCTGAGCTCAGTATGTATCCCAGACTGGCGTTGGACACAGGACAATCCACCTTCCTCAGCCTCTCAAGTGCTGAGATTACAGGCATGTGCCACAATGCTTATGTGGTGCTGGGGAATTGAACTCTGGTACTTAGCACTTGTGTAGCACTTGCTAGCCCAGTGCCTTAATCACTGAGCTGTTCCTCCAGCCTGTCCTTGTCTTCTTTAACACAGAAGTACATACCCTATGCAGGCTGACCTTCTCAGTCTTATTCTATCCCTCCTTCACCTTCCCTGTAGTCAGCACCAGCCCCTTTCTGTTTAGAGCAGCCTTTCTCTAAAGGTACTTGTCCAGGTATTGCTTAGTCACTCAGGAGAATGTCATGTTTGCGGCTGAGTCTCCAGGCCTGCCATATAACTTAGATAAGACACCTTGGCTGAGTATCTGACCAAATTTGGCAGTCACTACATTGTCCACATGCTTTGCCTTTCTGGAAGTAGAGATGAGCTGGAAGCCTCAGGGGGACAAGTCTATTGTTTGCTGGGAGGAATAGAGTGAAATCAATGGGCATCAGCCCCTAGGTTCCTAAGGTTTCTACCTTCACATCTGGCTAGAGGCTAGTAGATGAAGAACAGAGAAGCACCAGGTGCTAGGTAGGAATTGTTGCCTGCTGAGTATACCCTTCTAGCAGACCTTAAGGTAACAGGGAGACTGTTGTTTGGAACATAGCTGCTAGGGGCCTGGGGCAGTGTGAAGTGAGGATGGCCGTTGAAGGAAGAATTTACCAAGAAGCTTGCCCAGCTAGCCCTGTGCGTTACAGAAGTGGTCTGGCTCTCCAATAGGATTTGACACTCTGTCCTTCTGCCTTGACCCTAACAGGCAAGTAGAAGTTCTGGTTTTTCTCATACTCCTTTTTAGTGGAATGAGGTGGTGGTTCTTTTTATTGTTTGCTTGGTGGTTTTGTGTTTTGTTTTGGTGGTCCGGGGGATGGAACCCAGAGCCTCATGCATGATAGATAGGCAAGCACTGTACCACTAAGCTATGCCACCAACCCAGGAGTGGATTCTTGGAGCCCCTAAGCATTTTACTTTACTATCCTTGTGTGGGGCAAAGCTGAGCCACAAAATGCAGGCCAATCGAGCATTTGTGACGGATCAAAGTGTAATTTCTTAAGGTGTAGAACAGGAGCCTAGGCATTTCATGGTGACTCACTGGCTCAGTCATTACCTGGTGTGTGCTTTGTGAAGACTGTGTCGTCATTGGTTATCCTTAGAGCTTTCTAAGAGAGAAACTTTGAGATAGTTGTGGCTCCAGGTCTGACTTGAAGATGACACGCCTTCACATGTGTATTGACACCCCCTAGCAGTTACTTCTTTGTGAAATTGACCTCATCTTTATGAGTATGTGGATATTGTGCACAGTTTGTTGTTGTTTTGTGCTGCTGGGAATGGAACCAGGGGCACTGGACTGGACTGTATCCCCACCCCATCCCCCTTTTTTGGTGGGTGTAGGATTGGATACGGGGATTGAGCCCAGAGATTTCACAATGAGCTATATTCCCAGCCCATTTTTTTAGTCTTTGATTTAGAGACAGGGTCTCACCGAGTTGCCACGTTACTCAGGCTGGGCTTGAACTTGAAGTTTTCCTCCTTCAATCCCCAACGTTGAATTACAGGCCTGTACCACATGGCCAGCTTAATGGAAATTTTCTAAGGCTGCTGCTTATAGGTGAGAAGTGCATCCTTGCAGCCTATCTCCTCCTCTGTCTAGAGCAGGAGCTTTTTCAGGGTCAGGCCACCCATCCTACCTCTGCTGCTCACCGAGCAGGTACTCACTCCACGTATAGCAACAGGTGTATTTTTCCTAAGCTGCTTTATAGGAGAAGTCTGATCATGCTATCCAAATTGGACATTATCCTTAGCCTTTCTTGGCTGCACCCTTCATCTCGTATTTCAGGACTCTCCAACACTTTGGGGCCTCCCCTTGCAACAGAGGTGCGTTGCACTCATTCCTGTTGAGTCTGATAGAACATGGTAGTCCTGCTACGTGAACGTGCTAGCCCTCTTCCAGAAGACTCCATGACAAATCTTCGTAATACCGCTGTTTTGACTGTCCTGTTACCTTGTGTTTTCTGTATCTCTCTGTGCCTTCACCACCCCTCTCACACTGCTGTCCTTGATATTTGTGTGCTTTGAGGCTTTTCTTCTGTAAGTTAATTCATTGTTTTGTTTATAGTATGGTTGCTTTGAAAGAAAACTGAAAGCTACACGTGGAAGTCAAGTAAAGTCAAAATACCATAAGAACAAAGTAAGGATATTAAGTTTCTTCCACATATATAATTGTCTGCTTATTCTCTTGAGTATGGTCTTGCACACTGTATCAGTCTAGGACTTCCTTCATCAATACTGGGGTGAGACTCAGAAGAAATGAGGAGAGGAGAAACTTAAGACTCCATGGCAACACATGGTCCCTAAGGCCACTCAGTCTCTTCTAGTTACTAAGGGCGGTTACACATATCCTTTCACAGCCCTATTCTAAGACCTGGCACGTTGTTCTAAGGTGGCTGTGGACCACTTCTTGAGATTGGGCCCCTGGTTGTTGGCGTGAAGTGGACTTGTCTTCTTTTCCTTCTGATCACCTAAGGAATGAAGGCACACCCATTCTGCAAGGCTCCCATGCACAGCTAGACACAGGTTCAGGGGTGCTGCCCTGTTTGATTCATCTTCAGGTTCCTTGCCCCACTGTGCTATACCTCTGGTCAGCAGTGATGTGCTCTTGGTCATTTGTGTGTGCACACACAAAGGCAGCATTTCTGCTATGAGATTCATCTCAGGTTCTAGGTCTTTCATCCCTCTATGTTCTCCTGAGCAAAGTTTGTGACGGTTCACATCCTACCCACCACCTTAGATGCTTCCTTTACGTGGGTCTGTATGTAGTCTCCTCCTTTCTTCATCAGAATGTACTTAACTCACGTGCCCAGAGCTCACACTGTCTCTTCCAAACCTCTATCTCAGTCTAAAATGCCATGTTCCCCCAGGCAGTCACCATTTACCTCTCCTCCAGCAGCACAGCATTCTCCACTGCCTTGGTTTCGTGCCATGGACGTATATTATCACAGTGTGTAACAGCCAACCCTGAAATGAAGTTGCCTCATGCCCTGTCTTGATCTTGAACTTGTGACTTATTGCTCCCTTCACTGGGAGACATTTCTGCTCAGGTGATCTTCATCTTCACTGCCCATCACACTTTGGTGTGAGGTGCCAGTTTGGTTTCAGATCTTGTTGTGCTTTCCCGTCTGTACCTGCACCCTGTGCAGGAGGAGTTAGCAGAGCTTCACATCCAGTAAACACTTCCCGATTCCCTTTTTGTAAATACTTTGCCTGAGCTGGGTGTCTTCCAGGAAAAGCATGTTCACGGAGGTTGCCGTCTCTACCCTACTTGAGGCTTGGGAGTGGCTGGTACAGGTTATAGATTCTAGCTTTGTGTCTCTGGTATGGTGAGACCTCACTAAATACCTAGTTAGCAGTGGATGCAGATAATCCTTTTATATGCCTAATGAGGGCTGCTAAACCATGACCTTCCTTCAGCTTTCTGAATGTTTGTGCAGGTGCTGGGTGAGGGATTCTGAGTGTTGACCTCTTCTGTCAGTTAAGGGAGCAATGTTTTGATTTGGAAGTTATTTGCATCCCCTCTGGGGGTTTTTGGTGGGGAGAGAGTGCATGGCATTGCAAGTAGATCCCCAGTTTTCATTCTTCCTAGGCAGATGCTTTGCCACTGAGCTACAGCTGCCACTCCCAAAAAGCAATTCTTAACTTTCTTATGGGGTAAAAAGGAAAGAACACCCCTTCCTTTTTAAAGATAACGAGGGCTTGGCTCTCAGATTGAATCTATGCAGTTGAGTTCATCTCTACCATTTATTTGATGAATTTTGAGTTGTATTTGTTCCTGTTCCCTTCAGAATCCTGTAGGTGGTAGCCTTGGGCTGCTTCTACTTGGACTGTGATCTTTGTCGATTTCTTCCTTAAAGTAGTGCCAGGTGACACCTGTATCTGCAGTCAGACATAGAAAAGAAATTCTGAAATTGTTGGTTTTTCCAGCTCCCTATCGTCCTTTGGGCACACTGTATGCCACTTTAGGGTAAGAGGCACGTGGCGTGTGTGTCAGGCTCCAGAGCCCAGTGATGAGGCTGCAGAATGACTTTATGCAGGAAGTTCTCCTCTGGTGCTTTTTAAATATGCTAATATTCCAGCACTGCATTTAGAAAGAAATTTGTGAGATCTTTGGGGTTTTTTTGTTTGTTTGTTTTGTTTTGTTTCATATTAAGACACTCTCTAATCCAGGCTGGTCCTGAACTCACTAGATAGCCAACCCTCCCCTCAAATTTAGCAGTCCTCCTGTCCCAGCCTCTGAGTGCTGGGATTACAGGTGTGGATCCTTGTGTTAAATCAGGGGTCCCCTGAGCTGAAGGCACAGCTCCGTAATTAGAGTTATTGCCTAGAAATCATGAAGCCCTGGTTCAATTCCTCCAACACCATAATAGCAGGGTGTGGTAGTGTGTGCCCATAATCCCAGCACTCTGGACGCTGGGGCAGGAGGATTGCTTTGAGTTGAGGATCAGCCTGTATTGCAGAGCAAGACAGTATCTTTAAAAAAAAACAAAACCAAGTACCCCCACCATTCTCCGTCCCCTGTCCTTGTGACAGTGATCTTAAATAAACTGGTCCCTGGTGTCTAAAAAGGTTGACTTTAATTTACCAGTTACTTGAATGTCATGACAGAGCCAGCCAGTGTGCCCTGCCTTTTCCCGTTCCTGTGGTCATAAAACCCTTGTCTTTGGAAGGCCTTGTCTGACATCCTGTGGAAAAGTCATCGTTGTCCTCTTTCCTCTTCCCTGCCCTCCTCCCCCCACTTTGTAGTTCAAGCAGATCATGAACTCAGTTTGTAGTCTAGGCTGGCCTTAAACACACAGCAGTCCTCCTGCCTCAGCCTTCTGAGTGCTGGGATTACAGATTGCACCAGCATGCCCAGCTTTGGAAAGGCTTTTCTTATTCCCAGGTTGATTCCTAGAGATGTTTGTTATATACAGGTAGTCCCAGCTACATACGACTGGCTTTCAAGCTAGTAGTGTCCTTTTCTTGCCAGTAGAAAAGGTTATAAAGAAGCAGGGCACTAAAAGAACATGAAGGGCCAGTCCAGTTTTTGAGTAGCTGTCGTCACCACCACCCCCGCCCCACCCCCCATCATTAGCATAGGAACTCTCAGTACTACAAGTAGGCGGTGAGTTGTGTTTCTGGAGGGCAGTTTGAAATACAAAGGTATTACCGAAGTTAATTTGCATCTTGGAGTTTGTCCCATAGCAATAATTGGACAGGTGCCCTAAGTTGTTCTTTCAAGGATGCTTAAGACAGGGTTTACAGAGTTTGCTTTGAGCATTAGACATCCAGTTGAAAGAACAGGAGGGCACCAGATGTAGTACTTGCACTAGCACTGAGAGCCAAATAAGGAGTTGTCACTTTTGTCTCTTTCTGGTCAATAACATAGTAGGTCAGATACGGATTATTCCTCGTGTTTTTTTTTTTCTTCAGCATAAATGCATTATTTAAGTCACCAAGAAAATGTTTCTACTATGGAGGGTAACCTGTGAACGCTGGGCAGACAGCTATGCAGACCATATGAAGGTAGGCAGGCTGGGCCTTTCTGCTCCTCTGTTTCAAATTGGGCTCACCAAGAAGAACTGTTGACTTGGCAAGAAGGGATGTGTAAGTGTATGAGACATGGATTTATTATATACTCTTTCCCCCATGCATTACTGATTTTTGATTAGCGTGTATCTGTGATACATAGTAGTAACGGTCAGCTTGAGAAATTGGTGCATCTGCCTGTTGCATCTTGACCATATTTACTTTCCTTCCCCATTCTTTCCCCTTACCACTTCCCCATTCCTTTTCCCTATCTACAAAGTTTGCCTTTTTACTTTCTTCCACCTTTCTTTTGCTCATTTATGATTTGGCTTTTTCATATTAGGGATACCATGTGATATCTAACCTTCTCTGTCGTGTCTCATTCATTTCACTAAGCATAAATGGTCTCAAGGTATATCCATTTTTCTACAAATAATTCAAATTTATATTTCTCCATGGCAGAGTACTCTATTGTGTAAATATTCCACATCTTCATCCATTCATTTGTTGATGGATATATCAGTTGTTTTCAAGATTTAGTTATTACAAATTGTGCTGCTATAAAAACATGGATATGAGTGTATTGCTGTTGTATGATGGCTTTAACTCAATTCGGGAGGTCCCCAGAAGAGATACAGCTAGGTAAATGAGATTTGTGTTTCAGTTTTTTGAGGAATTTCCGTACTGTTTATATAGTGGTAGTGGTTGTATCCAATTGCAGTTCTAGCAACAATATAGAAGGGTTCTTTTCCTCCTCCAGTCCTCCCAGGTTTCACTAGCATATGTTTTTGAGTTAAATGGAACCTTGTTGTTTTGATTTGCATTTCTCTGATGGCTGAAGATGCTGAGTGTTTTTTCATGCATTTATTGGCTGGCTGTTCATTTCAGTTGCCTATGCTTTTGTCAGGTCTTTTGTTTTGTTTGAGACAGAGGTCTAACGTTTTTAGGTTCTTGGTGTGCTAGGTTATAGTCCCCTATGTTAGGTGTAGGCAGCAAAAATCGTTGTCATCCTATTAGTTCTCTTCGGTCTCTTACTATACTGTGCAGAAGTTTTTTTAATTTGATATGATCCCATTTGTTGATTCTTGGTGATATCCCGTGGGCATTGGGTATTTCATTAAGAAAATTCACTCTTATGCCTTTGTCTTAAAGAGGTTCGCTTGTTTTATCTTCCAACAGGTTCAGTGTTTTCATTTTGATATGAAGGTCTTTGATCTATTTTTATTTGATTTTGGTTTTGGTATATGGTGAAAGATGTAGATCTACTTTCATATTTCTGCATGTGGTTAACCAGTTTTCCCAGCACCATTTGTTAAAGAGACTGTCTTTTCTGCAGCATGTGTTTCTGGACCCTTTGTTAAAGATTATGTAGGCGGCTGAAGTTGCCTCAGTTACGTTTCATTGATTCATCTGTCTGTTTTTGTCCCACATATTATGTGGTTTTTATCACTGTTGTGTTGTAATATAATTTAATGTCCAGTATTGTGATACAACCTGCTTTTCTTGCTTAGGATTGTTTTGGCTACTCTGGGTCTGTTGTGGTTCCATACAAATTCTAGAATTTTTTTTCTAGTTCTGTGCAAATATGCTGTTAGTATTTTGATTAGGATTGTGTTTAGTCTATATTGGTTTTTTGGTAGTGGGGCAATTTTGACAGTATTGATTCTTCATACCCAGGAACAAGAGACAGACATCTTTCCATTTCCTAATTCTCTTCACATTTTCTTTTTTCAGAGTACTGTACTTTTCGTTATAGAAATCCTTCCTTCACTTTCTTAGTTAGGTGATTCTTAGGTATTGAATTTTCTCTGAGGCTGCTATGAGTGGGATTGTTTTTCTGATCTCTTGTTGTTGTTGCTGTAGAGGAATGCTGTTGAATTTGTGTGCTGATTTTATATCCTGCAACTTGGCTGAATGGTTCTAGGTGCCGTCTTGTAGTTTTTTCCTACTTGAATTGCATTGGTGTCCAGTGCGCCCGCTGGCACTGGTTGGCTCTCACTTCTTCACCCTACTCCTAACTGTTGGTAACAGATCTCTCTTTTTGCATGCTGGATTGTGAGTCTTGGAGGCTAGCAGAAATTGAACCCTCACTGTTTGTCTTACTTATTCATTGCTGGGACAAAAATACCTGATATCCTCTAATTAAAGGAGGAACAATTTAAGGAAAGACTGAGAGAAGGCCAGATCTTTTCCAAAGGTGGTAACTGTTTCTTCTTCCTTTCTTAGTTCAAACTGCCAGGTAGGCCACCCATACCCAAGGTAGGTGCCTTTCCTCACTTTCTAGCCCACAAGTCACTACACACATCTTGAAAGCTCTGCCATCGGTGCCCCCTATTCTTCAGCAAGCTGCCTTAGTCCCTCCAGGTCAAGCCCCAACCACGTCTCCTTGCCAGGCCCCACCTCCCAACAGCAAACAGTTCCACAGGTATCCCACTTCATCCAAGTACATGAGGCTTTTGAGGAACTCGTAACTCTTGAGGGCATGGAGTGATTCTGCTGACCTATGTAGTCACTGCCAGTATAGCTTGGCCCTTGAAGGCTGCAGCCACGGGGATGTCATTTCATATGTTGCTCTTCTGCTGCCTCATCTCTGATGGGACTTTTTTCTTTCTCTTTTCTTATAGAGTGCCTGGTGAAGAATGTGATGGGACCACTAGCATGTCTGCGGAGAGCGGCCCTGGGACAAGATTGAGAAATTTACCAGTAATGGGGGATGGACTAGAAACCTCCCAAATGTCTACAACGCAGGCCCAGGCCCAACCCCAGCCAGCCAACGCAGCCAGCGCCAATCCCCCACCCCCAGAGACCTCTAACCCCAATAAGCCCAGGAGGCACACCAACCAACTGCAATATCTGCTCAGAGTGGTGCTCAAGACACTATGGAAACACCAGTTTGCGTGGCCTTTCCAGCAGCCTGTGGACGCCGTCAAGCTAAACCTCCCTGTGAGTAGCTGGGGCAAGGACCAAGCCGTTATTCACTCTCAGTCTCCTTCTTTGTGTCTCCTGGTAAGGGCAGATTCCAGGTGAGGTTGGAGATCATTTGGAAGTCATGATGAGAACTCTGCCAACGTCTACAGAGTCTTTTGAATTTAGTTTCAGTAGTCCAGGTAATCAGAATAGAAAAGGAAAAGAATACACTGACAGGCTTGAAACACTGGATTTTTAGATACGAGAATTTTGGAAAGAGCTGCCTAAGGAGAGGTTCAAACGAGGAAGGGACTACGTATAGATTTACCTACATTTCAAAGGTGAACTGAAGTCAAAGCACTCAGTAGTCTTGACATTCTCCTCACTCTTAGCTGTGATTCATTGGATCAGTAGAAGTAGGTGTAGTGAGTGTTACTACACTAAAAAAGACTAGCTTGCCCTAGCAGTGATCATTAGCACATCATCTCCATAACCCAGTGCAGGATGGGCCAAGGCAGCAGATTGTCTCCCAGGGAACAGTGTATAGAAGGATCCCAGGGAGAAGGGCTGTGGGTACAGCTGCAGAGGCCGTGTGTCCTGATGAGTACCCCCATCCTTTACGGCTTCGGTACTCTTATTCTTACTTTTTTGTACCTCACTCCTCTGACTAGTTTTCCACTTGCCTGCATGTCTGGCAGATAGCTTTAGAAGCATAACTATGTCCTTATTGGAATCTCAGGGAGCACTTTGAATAAATGCTTTCAGTTTTGCTTCAAAATGTCAAGACTTATCTCACAGATGTTCTCTCCTGTGTGCCTGGTCCCACAACCCTAGCAGGTGAACCTAATGAAGGTAGGCACTGACCCAGGTTTGGTCTGCAAGGACTGGAAACGTTCTTGTAGAGGATCCGCCTTAGCATCCATGGAGCACCCAGTTTCTTGAAGGAGTGATATCTTAGTCTATCTTTCCTGACTTGAAAAATTATTTTTGACACAGGGGAAGTCAGTCAGGATTGAGCACCACGGGTCTAGGTAACTTGCTCAGGAAAGGGGTAGAGGCCAAAGAAGAGCTAGTGCCTTCAATCAAGATAGAGTGGAGATAGCCAGCTATGTGCCTTAATGGTCATTTGAAGCAGCTGTTTCTGCCTGGGTTCTTCCTGGTCCGCAGTTGAGAGTGACATTCTTAAAGCACATGCAGAGAACCCTGGGACAGAACAAACTGAAGTGGAACCAGGGGACTCTGAAGTTTTCATAGGAGGGAGCTGGAGCAGCCCATGAAAGGAGAGAGAATCACCAGCAGTAGAGAGCAGTCCCCATGAGATAGAGGTAGGTCAAAGCAGTGAGTACTCCGTTGCCCTGAAGAGGCCTTTTTGATGACCTTTAAAGATGAGACACAGGAGTAGAACTGTGATCGAGAAGGTGAAGCTGCAGAGCCATCATTTCCTAAGGATAGATGTCATAGCTAGAACAGAGAAGGGCCCAGTTTGTGGTAGGAAAACACAGCAGGGGTAGAAACCTGGAGGGCCAAGAGGGCAAAGACCAGGCAGAGTGGGGCCCTGTGTGACTGTAGGTCTCTTGAGAATGTAGCATTCGAGGTGAGGTCAGGGCAGTAGCACTGGCTAGTGAGATAGACAGATGTATATGGCTGGTGAGACCAAGGGATCAGTTTCTGAAGTGGAATTTGGGCTCCCCAGTGAGTAAGGGAATTTCCCTGCTCTGGAGAGACAGGGGATTTGTTGTCTCTGTGCCTTTTGATAGCATACTGTACAGCTGTGATGTGGGAAGGGGCTGATTTCTGGTGGCATGATTCAGTATCCTCAGAGATAAGAAAGTGAGGCCCTCTTCTCCAGTGTGGGATTCACTTACATGGGCTGGAATGGCTGGCAGCAGCATCCTGCGAATGCTGTTTTCTAGGAGCTGACAAGGACTCCCTTTTCTACAGGAGCTGTTAATTGAGCACCTCCCCTACCCTTCTGTTTCCTGGTGTCTTCTAGATCTTCATTTGTGTTTTGACCTCTTGTGGTGTCCTAACTCAGTTTTCCCACTGTCGTACCCCTCCCAGCAATCTTTCGTCCCACCTCTCTCCTGCTCAGCATGCTAGGTTTTTTTTGTCCTTGAGCCCCTTGACCTTCTGTTGCCAATGCAAACACCAAGCACTCTTCTTTGAGAACTTTGACCATAAGATAAAAAATCTAGATTTTCAGTGGGTCTGTTGGATTTGGGCCTGGTAGTTCTTTAGGAAAGGAGACTAGAGCATAGGAGAGGTTAGGAAGTGTGGATTTTAAATCTGCCTCTTGGCTTCTTGAAGTACTTGGGTGTTCATGCAGACCTTACAAAAGCAGAGCTTCTACCTGCGCCAGCCTTTAAATCCAAATGTTAGATTTTGTTCCTTTCTTGACATAGGAACTAAAAACACACTGCTGAACACCGTTTTCAGGTATGACTTTGATACTTGCTAATACTAGGTCAGTCCTTTCTCCCTGCAGCTACCCCTTTTAGACTCAGTACTGACAACCCATCTACTTACTTATGGGAAACCATCCCAGAAGGAGATGGCTTGAGAGAAGGAAATTCTCAATGGGTCTGGCCCAGCATTTGAGGACTTGCTATCTCTGTAGCTTCCCAGTCCTATGTGGTCCTACTTGGAAACCCAGGCACTGCCTGAACTGTCCACAAATTCTTCATGTAATTTTAAAAATAATCTTTGGATTTAGAGAAGTTTTTAGTGTTGGTACAACTTGACTGCAGGGCCCTTAAGACGTATCTGCTGTCTGGCTTCTCCTGTTTGGCACTTCAGTAATATCTGAAGATTTGAGTATTGGGTTCACTGAATTTTTTTTTTTTCATTGAGAATTGCAAAGGTCATTTCAGTTCCTCATTTGGCAGTTGACCTGGTTAATTGTTGAACTGTTTAAGGATCCTAATAAGTCCTTAGTGGTAGACCGTATGTAAGCAAAGGAAGGAAGTCAAGCAAAAGAAAGAATTCCAGCAAAATGGAAGTGTGTAAATCACAGTTCTGCCATGCATAGCGAACAGTTGTGTGCAGGCAAAGGGGGTGCGGCACAGCACATGGGACTTCAAACACTGGTGCTGTAGGAATTTGCATTTTGTAGCCATGTACATTTTCAGATGGCAAGGATAAAGGAGAACCAACTGTGGGTTGTTGTACTAGGTAAGGACTGCTTTCTAAAAAGGCTGTGTGCTTTTTCCTGCTTTATTTAAAAAGGAAGTAAATTTTAACATCAAAGAGAAAAGAAAACTATAAATGTTAATAAAGACAACCTGTTCCGAGACAAAGCAATTGACAGATTGCACATTTTTCATTCATATTGCCATCTGGCATTTAGTAATCCTTCTCTGCTCCACTTTATTTTGTGTTTCCCTTGAGGCCACTTGCTGATGTTTGCAGGAGCGTCAGTCTATGCTATAGCTCCCAGTGGATTTACCTGTGGAGTTAGCTGGACTAAGATTCACAGACCAACCTGGCCTACCCCAGGTAGCTTCCAAGATGACATTGGCCTTCACTCTGTTACCTTCCTAGGATTACTATAAGATCATTAAAACACCTATGGATATGGGAACAATAAAGAAACGCTTGGAAAACAACTATTACTGGAATGCTCAGGAATGTATCCAGGACTTCAACACTATGTTTACAAATTGTTATATCTACAACAAGGTAAGATGTGAGAATGGGCAGTCACCTGCCCTGGGGGGAGGGAAGGAGTGGGGAACTTGTCAGGAGCCCAGTGATAGGGCGTAGCTGTGTTTGGGAAAAGCTAGGCATTCACTCTAATGGCAGGAGGCAGTTAGAAGTAAAGGTAATGGGACCAAGGGTGTGCCTGGGACTGGGGATGTTTCTTTTGCGGGGAGAAAGGCACTGGCCATGTTAAGATGGCCTTATGAGCCTGAAGCTTGGAATTTTGGTTCCTGAGCATATGTAACAGAGATCTGAGGACAGTGGCGTCCATGACAGTTCATTGGGATGGAGCAGATTGTCAGGGAAAAACCTGTTCAGCTGTAGTCATGTGTAGGTATGCTCAGACAGAAATTTTAATGTGAGAGGTGTATAATGGGGCAGGCCGCAGAGCCCGTATTTCCTGTGGGTCACATTCTCTTAGGACTGTGGACCTGACCTTTGACAATTTTTGGCCATAGAATTGAATATCCCCTTGATCTTACATGTAGACCCAAGGGCCACTTCTAACCCCATAGCCAAACCTTTTGGCATGGCTGTGCCATGAAGCCAGATCGTTTGTTTACAGTTGAGACCACAGATGTGATTAAAACCACCCTTTCAAATATAACGACTCTGGAGGGAGACACTATACAGAACTCAGCTTTTGACCTCTGCTGGTGTAGTGGGTAAAATTGCCCAGAAGAGATGGGTAGGTGAGTTTCTTGAAGTTTACTGTGTTTTGTAAAGTTATAGCTCTCACCACTTAGGTGGCTGTAAAATCAGGTCCTTGGTTCAGAGCTGAATGGGAGCAGCATGTTCTGGATGAGGTGACAGAGTGGGGACCCATAAAGCCGTATGAGATGGACATTGTCCAGACCCCACTGAGCTGCCTTGGGGGTACATTGGGGAGCACTGTTCAACCCCTGGTAAATCTGTTTGTGGCAGGAAATAGCTGTGTAATTCCAGTGAAATCAATTGAGATGTTCATGGAGGCCCCAAAGGATGGAGGGCCCCTGTCAGGGATTTGCTGAACTTGGTAGATGCTTAAGCAGTTTCACAGACAGACCAGAAGTTAAACAAGGAAAGAAGGAAGTACAGACACAAAGTTACAGGTTCAGACCCCTTTTGGGCTCCTGGTAGTATGGTGGTTGTGGTCCCTTGGGCTCCAGATCAGGAAAGGAGTGTGAATGCAGTGCCTCAACACACTGGGTAGGGGGGCCGGGGTGTCCTGTCCATGGAGCCGCAGAAGAGGGGATTTGGCTCTACCGCACATGTCTCCTCATCCAGCCTGGAGATGACATCGTCTTAATGGCAGAAGCTCTGGAGAAACTCTTCTTGCAAAAAATCAATGAACTGCCCACAGAAGAAATTGAGATCATGATAGTCCAGGCTAAAGGAAGAGGACGTGGGAGGAAAGAAACAGGTAGAGTATAGAAATAGTAAGCAAACAAGCTTTTGTTTCTCCTTGGCTTTTTTCTCTCTTCCAAGTTTAATGGAGGACTGAGGCTGGCACACTGTCTACTGAGACATTACTGTTTGGTTGCAGTAGGATTAGTTTTGATAGTGGGTTCTCTCCACACACTTTTGTCTCCCTCAGCTAGCAATCATTGGGCCCTGCTTTCTCTGATGGACTTAGCTTAGTAAGAGAGTATAACTTATCCCAAGTATGCCCTGTGGGGCTACTTGTAATCCTAGTTACTTAGAAGTGAGAGGATCGTGACTTAGGCTACATAGGACTACTCTGTCAGTGTCCCCTCTCCCCCAAAAAAAGTACAACATGTTTTGACATCTTGCCAGTGCTGTAAATGGTTTGTATTATTACTGATTTACTTTATTTATTGTGGTGCTGGGGATAGAACACAGCACCTGACTTAAGCTAGGCTTTTCCATTTTACAGTAATGAAATTAATCTGACTAAAAGCAACTTGAACAGTGTCCTAATTTAAAGCCTTAAGATTTGTTGTCTGCATTGCTGTAATGCATTGTGTCACAGCCATGTCCATCCTTGATACTCAGGTCATCTGAAGTCAATTACATCTTCCTTATCTGCCTGTGCATGTCCTCCCTCTCCTACCCTGCGTCTCCATTGACACAGGATTCTGGAGGCCAGTTGGCAGAGTGTCCTGTCCAAAAAAAGGTTTTTGTCTGGGAAGATTCTTGACAGCTATTTTCTATATCTGGTCCTTATTCAGCTTCATGCTTCAGAAAGGCAGTAATTTCAAGACAGTTCTGGCTGTGAATTGTTTCCTTCTCTGAGGCGATGCTTTTAGCTGGCCTCTCACTTTACTGAAGTAAAGTGGCACAAGGACTGCTAGATTCCCTATAGCTCCTAGAATAAACAAGGACAACTAGTCTTGGAGGTCACCCCTGAGCTTTTTGTGCATACAAGTCATAATCCATGTCATTATATGAGAACTTCATCCTTAACTTTCTGAAGCCGGGTGTTTGGTGCATACATTGGCAGATATGGTGACAGCTTCTTTGGTCCACTTTTGGGAGAAGCCCAAGAATAGTGTCCAGGGAAGGAAGTTCAGGAAACTGAGCAGAACCTCCCCTCTAGTTTTAACAGACAGCCTTAGTACTGCCCAAAGGCAGCCTGCAGACAAAGCTTGGCTTTACAGAGTGTCCGGTATCTCTCTTTCCTTGGCAGCCAGTGTGCAGCTGAGGTTTATGCCCCGCAAGATATCATTCCTTGGTCTTGCCCCCAAGCTCTGATTCCCTGGTCCACCTGCTCGTGGTGGAGCCCTGGTCATAGCCCCTTGTTTTTGGAACTGGTTGGCCCTACCATGTGACCTTTTTGTATACAGCCCATCTGTACAGCTAGAGAGACCCAGTCTGAGGTTGTCACGAAGGATAGCGCTTCTCCACTTGCCCAGTGGCTCTAAGAGGTGAGGTCATGCCAGTTTCCAGAAACCTGGTGAAGGTAGCCACTGCCAGTCCCTGCCAGGAGTGGTAACTCAGAAGATGACAGCACTTCTAGAAATAAGGACAGCTCTAACTGGATGTTCCAAGGAGCTATTTATTTACTTACTTATTTATTTATTTATTTATTTTGATCCCCATCTACTATCCTGGTGCTAACACTCAGCGTGGATTTCTGTTCCTTCAACCCATATCTACATTCTCATGAAAGGGTATGTGTGCCTTGGGTTGGGGTCGTGACCAGGATTTGTGAAGCACAGTGTAGTGCTGCTCTCTGTGCTCCTTGGGCAGATACACAGCCTTGGCAGTGAAGTCTGGGTATGTCTTTGACACAAGTACACCACATAGATCTGTGCTGGTGTCCTGGCAAGGTCTGTCAGTATGGCCTCTTAACTCTCTTTCCTTTTTATGATTAGTAGGGACAGCAAAGCCTGGCGTCTCCACGGTACCAAACACAACTCAAGCATCAACTCCTCCACAGACCCAGACCCCTCAGCAGAACCCTCCACCTGTGCAGACCACACCTCACCCTTTTCCAGCCGTCACCCCAGACCTTATCGTCCAGACCCCAGTCATGACAGTGGTGCCTCCCCAGCCACTGCAGACTCCCCCCCCGGTGCCCCCCCAGCCACCACCCCCACCTGCTCCTGCCCCGCAGCCTGTGCAGAGTCACCCGCCCATCATTGCAGCTACCCCACAACCTGTAAAGGTGAGCATTTTGAATACTGGTGTACTACTGCTACCAGGGGCAAGGGCTTACGGAGGACAAGTGGTCTTGCTGGTGCATTATGTGAAGTGTATTCTGGTTCCAGGGCACAGATAAGTATTTCTGGGGAAGTGCTATCCAAAAGCAGGTACCCTGCCAATTCAAAGAACTCACAACCCCATTACTCCTTCCTGCGCCTCATTCAGATGTTGCATTCAGCATGTGACTCATACCTCTTATGGGCAATGTGGGAGAAGTCTCTAAGTAGGAAACAGCTTTAGGAGGTCCTTTACCAGGAGTGAGCAGATCCAGTGCTCATTCTGCATTCTGCTGCTGGCTGGTTCTGTCCCAGCCCCAGAGAAGAATGGTAGGACAGAGTCTCCTTGTTTGTTCTCTGTCCTTCACTTAAAACTACTTTTGAGCCTAGTCTCTGTTGGGACCCTAGGCAGGGCATGATTCAATGGGTGACCACAAGCAACAGCTGTTCTGGTGCTGCCTCTTCATGGAGCCTCATAACCCTGTGCTCTCAGCAGACAAAGAAGGGGGTGAAGAGGAAAGCAGATACCACCACACCTACCACCATTGATTCCATACATGAGCCACCCTCTCTGGCCCCAGAGCCTAAAACCACCAAGCTGGGCCCCCGGCGAGAGAGTAGCCGACCTGTAAAGCCCCCCAAAAAGGATGTGCCCGACTCACAGCAGCACCCAGCTCCAGAGAAAAGCAGCAAGGTCTCAGAGCAACTTAAGTGCTGTAGTGGCATTCTCAAGGAGATGTTCGCCAAGAAGCATGCCGCCTATGCCTGGCCTTTCTATAAGCCTGTGGACGTGGAGGCCCTAGGCCTGCATGACTACTGTGACATCATCAAGCATCCCATGGACATGAGTACAATCAAGGTGAGCTTACATGCCGCTGGTGTGGAAGTGGCGAATGGGGCACGTGGGCACACTCACTCTGTGGACCTCCTCCCCCAGGTTGCCTCCTAAAGTAGTAGGAGGCCCTGGCCTCTAGTTCCCTAGTCCTGTAGACTCTTCCCACCAGCCCAAAGAACTCCCCACTGCCCCCTGCTGGGTGTTTTGGGAACATGTGCCCAAGCCCCATTTTGGTTGCACACAGTGGTGCTGCTCCCTTCCCTGTCTAAGGAAAAGCAAGATGGGTTCTCTGTGGCCTTAGGGTTCTGGTGCTCATCGATACCTTGCACCTGGTAGATGCTCCAGGAAAGCTTGCAGACTAGCAGTTTTGCTGGACTCTGTGTATTGGAGAGAACCTTGCCATCTCTTTGGAAGCTATATCATATGATGCTAAGAAATGGGATGATTGCCTACTCCAGTGCCCAGGACCTGGGTCCTATAGACAACCCTCACTGCTGCTACTAACCACCCTTCAGAACACATGCAGGCATGGCTAATTAGACATATCTTGTTTTTCCAGTCTAAACTAGAGTCCCGTACGTACCGAGATGCTCAGGAATTTGGTGCAGATGTCCGATTGATGTTCTCCAACTGCTACAAGTATAACCCTCCTGACCACGAGGTAGTCGCCATGGCCCGAAAGCTCCAGGTAAGGCTCTGGGGAGGGTGGAGAAGGGTCCTCTTATGAGCCTTGGGAAACTATCACTCCTGGGAGATGCCATGTGGCTTTGGAACAGTTCACTGAGCTCAGACTGACTGATGCATACATTTTCAGTTGGGATCATTTACTTATTAAAGCAGTGTTACTGCTTTCCTTTTTGGGTAATGTGCTGAAAGCCCCCTCCATATCCTCTACCTGCGTTCTCTCGCCCTTGACTAGAAGAGCATGTATTCTGTGCCTGGTCCAGTCTTCTCCAAAACAGACCTGTCTCAAGTCAGTGTGGTGCACACTTACCAGGTAGACACTTTGTCACATTTTTGTGCCAACATAAATATTCAACCAAGGATGGGGTTTTTTTTTTTTTTTTTTTTCTGTTTGTTAGCTGTATGGTGGCTGTTTCTAGATGTTCCATGTGACAGTGATGTTCTAATGGTACAGCTCACAGGCACTGTCCTTAGTATTCAGGACCCTGTGTGATACTCTAATCTACATAGGGAAGGCAAGGGAGAGGTGCATAAATGTGTAAACTAACTTTGCTTCTCTTATTTTAGGGCTGGGGCATAGTGTAATGGTGAAATTGCTTGCCTACCGTGCAGATCCACAAAGTCCCTGGGGTGCATGCCTGTAATCTCAGCACTTGGGAGGCTAAGGCAGGAGGACTGCTTTGTGTTCAAAGCCAGAGTGAATTACATAGTGAGTTCAGGAACAGCCTAGATTGCAGAACAAGATCCTCTCTCTCTCCAAAAAAAAAAAAAAAAAGTTGCACGTCTTTTTGAAGATTTTTATTTCCAGGAGGTTTCCCCATCAGTAAAGAAGTTCTAGCCTGTCTACACTAGGGATTAAACTCAGGAGCTTAACACTGAGCTACATTTCCAGCCCTTTTAGATTGTTCCTTTTTTTTTTTTTTTTTAAAGCAAGATCTCACAAAATTGCCTAGGCAGGACTGAAACTTGTGAATCTCTTGCCTCAGCCTCCCAGAGTACTGGAATTGTAGGTGTGCTACAATTTTTGCATAGGGCCACTCATTGTCCCTTGGATACCTGACTCCTTTCCTCCCCCCTATTTTCTTTTGAAAGTGTAGCATTTGCTCACACTGCAGGGATTTGATGCCCATACCCTTTGTTTTTATTTGCCTTGATGGAAATGGTAAAAAAACCAAACAAACTCTTTGCCAGAACCAAAGAATGCTATTTGGACCTATTTTTTTAGAGAAAATAATGAACATGAAAACATCCTCTAATATGTCCCAGTTCTTCTTGTTCCACATTGTTTGTTTCTTGTTCTTGTCTGAAGCTTTGGTGTTGCCTCTCCTGTTCAGTCTATGCGTGTCCAACAAAAGTTTTAAGGTTTTTTTCTTTCCATCGTTTTCCTTCCAAGAGTAGATGAGCCAGCTCAGATATGCAGTTTTCATCTTTAAACTGCCACCTAGATGTCTGCCACACAGTAAATAGCCTTTTGACTTGAGTTGTTCTTAGACATTAACCTAGACACCAGGCTGGACTGGACATGGTTCTTTCTCTCCAGGAGGGTGTGCTGTGGAGAGGCCTCTGCTCCCAGGAGAATCAACCTTATTTCTGAAAGTAGTGCTACCTCTCCTTGTCAGGATCAGTGTGGGCTTTCCTCCAGGTCCTCAGTCTCTTTAATTAGTCTGTACCAAGGAGTAGGTTTCAACTAGAAAGTTGTATGGAAGATAATCCACTTTATTTTTCCCTTCCAGTCCCTATATTCTGGGGCTTTAGAGTATCTGCATTCCACACTGTGATAGCCGGTGATCCCAAAGATGCCATCAGCGTAGTTAGTGGGCCCAAGGCTATTGGTGGTCTCCTTTTTACACTCTGCTCTGTTGTGAAAGGTAATTAAGGAAGTTTGCTAGCAACTGCAACCCACGTGACTACTAGCATTTTTCCCTGGGGAGAAAAATATAAATTCCATTTTCCCCCATTTTTTACAGGGAAAAATAAGCTAAAAAGTACACTGGGCTCCTGCACTGGAACCTGGAAGCAGGAAGGTCTTTCACTCGTGGCCATGTCCCCAGCACCTGGGGACCCAAGAGGACCTGTCCCTGTGTCCTACAGCTCCATCAGGAGTCTCCATCTTGGGGCTAGAGGAATAACACAATGGGTAAAGCACTTGCCTAGCAAGCGTAAGGCCCTGGGCTCAGCTCCCCAGGACCACATAGCTGGACATGGTGGTGCACGCCTGTAATCCCTACACTCAGGAGGATGAGGCAAGAGGATTGCAGTAAGCTCAAGGTCAGCCTGGGCTAAATAGGGAGTTCTGAACTACAGAGTAGGACCCTACCTCAGAAAAAAGAAATCTCCATCTCCAACCCTTAGCTCTGTGACTGATTCACCTGGGAGCCTTTCAGCCCTGGTCAGCATTCTAGCAAGAAAGAAGTACTTGCTCTAAAAGCAGTGTCATATGCTGAGGCTGAGAAGCACATTATGATCCAGACCTTCGGAGGAATGGGGTGGGAGTGATTGGGTGCCAGGTAGGGAAATGGGCCCTCCAGACAGATCTGAGCTGTTTTTCCCTGGTGCCTGCTGGTATCTACTGCTCCTCCTCCTCATCTCTCTGCTCACTCATAAGATGCTTGCTTACCCTTGGTGTGTCACATACTGGGTTTTCCTTGCCTCTGCTGACCACATAGCATGCCTCTGCATTCTTGCTTTCTTTTTCTCTAGCACCATTCTCCCTGATCTCTGCAGCAGCATTTATCGTCCAGTCCTTGTCCTGATACCCTGTCCATTTCTCATTCTGAGGTTGTGGCATACCCTTTCCAGCTACTCTGTCTGTTCCTTGTGACCTCTTGTGCTTTCCCTCTTAGCACTTAGAACAGTGTACAGCTGTTTGTGTGCTTATTCATTCTTGTTTTCACTAGACTGAATTTCATGAGGGCAGGTGGCTTTTTTCTCTTTACATACGTCAGGTGTTTGGTGTTGCCGTATCTGTCAGAGTCATTCAACCAGGTTTTTCTGCTGCAGCCTTGCGCCTGCCATCTGATGAGTTTCCCAGGATGTCCCCAAATCAAGCTAGAGCAAGATTCTCAATGTCCCACAGACAGGATGATAGGGTCACACAGCTGGACGTAATCAAGAATCTGGCCCCAGCTCTATTGATCTTAGTTTGCCGCTGTACCTAGCTTCCTGTCTTGTACTCCTTGCTGTTGGAGCTTGACCTTACTAAGTCAGAGCACAGAGCAAATCTTTTTTTTTTTTTGGGGGGGGGGGGTCCTCACTCTGTGGTCCAGGCTGGTCCTCAACTCAGTTTGGAGCCCAGGCTGGCCTTGGATTCATAGCAATCCTCCTGTCTCAGCCTCTTGAGTGCTGGGATTACAGGCGTGCAGCACCACGCCCAGCTTATGTGGTGCTGGGGAATCAAACTAGGGTACTTAGCACTTGCTAGGCAGGCGCTTTAACCACTGAGCCATTCCTCCAGGCCCAAGAGCAAAAATCTTTAGAGTGAATACCACCTGCCTACCTCTGTGTCCTATGTCCACAGTAGCCATAGCGGGGGGGGGGGGGGGGGGGGGGTTAGTCTATCTCAAAGCAGGCCTGCAGGAGCCTGGACGCACAGATGAGAGGCAGTGAAGCAGCTTCCATTCTGGGCCTTACTTCTGTCCTGGAAAGGACAGCCAGGCATCTCCCTTAATGGTGCCTTGGTGTCTTGGCTGACACTGTCAGGCACAGTTGTCCGTTACCCTGCCCTCTACTCTTTAACTTCCAGAAGCTCGTGGCTCTAGCTGCCTCTAGGGGAGCCTCGCCCTACCCACATCTTACGCATTGATTGGGAGTGTATGGCTCTTCTGGCGTGTGGCCATGTGCCATGGTGCTAGGAGTCTTGCTTGATATATCCTGGGGAGAAAAATATGAATCTTTGGGTGAAGCCCCTTCTTTTCCTGCATTTTCTGTCTGGAAGCCTCTGGACATCCCTTTGTTCTTGTTCTTAGATCTCAGGGCCTTAGATCTGGATAAAACTATTGCCCTTCTAGAATATACTTTATTGGCCAGGCCACTTACAACAAAACACTAGGCTTAGCCTTGCTGAGAGAAGGAAGCCATGCACTAAGGAGTCTGTAGGCAAGGGAAGGAAGAGCTCTGTTATATGGGATGCCGGCTGCAGAGGACACCCTTTTCTCCATCTGCCTAGGGGAGGAAACCTCAATGTGTGTTTCCCAAGCCTTCAGGGAGGCTCCTAGAGCCCTGTTTCTTCTGCCTCTGTACAAGACTCATCACTGGATTGTGAAGTTTGGGGGTAGGGTATGTTTGTGGTTGGCTACTGTATGCCCAGGTAGGGCTACTGTTTTCTGAGCTCTAAAACTTTTTAGATCTTGGGTCTTTTTGAGTGGCTTCCTATAACCACTACCCTATTGCCTCTGCTCGGGTTATTTGCACCTCTCAAGATGACTCCTTTCTAAAGTTCTCCTTAGGGCATCCACACCACTGCACTGTGTGCCTTGGAGATATCTTAGCCAGGGTTTAGCATGTTTAGGCACTTGTGGGCTGATGTGATTGGTCGGGATGCAGATTCAGGTACACGGCAGTGTGGTCTTCCTGACATGGTCTCACCTCATGGGCCTTTGCCTGTGCTCTTGCCTTGTCCGGGAGGCTTCTGAAACTGTAGTCCTCACCTCTCCACACTAAAATAGGACCTAAAGGCTAGCAGAGCCTCTCATTCTGTGGACCTGGTAGGAGCCTTAGGAGGCCTTTCCGTTGGGGTTACTGTCTTTTCCGGGAAGTGAGCTGTGTCAGGACCATGTGGCTCCTCCGTGAAATTTGAGAGAAATGTTAAAAGATCTGTCAGAAGGCCTCAGCTCTGTTGAGTTGCACCAGCAGCTCCTAAGGCCGTGGTAACCCTCACAGGTTTGGCTTTCTTTCCCCAGGATGTATTTGAAATGCGATTTGCCAAGATGCCAGATGAGCCTGAAGAGCCAGTGGTGGCTGTGTCCTCCCCAGCAGTGCCGCCCCCCACCAAGGTGGTGGCCCCACCCTCCTCCAGTGACAGCAGCAGTGACAGCTCCTCGGACAGTGACAGTTCCACAGATGACTCTGAGGAGGAGCGAGCCCAGCGGCTGGCTGAGCTCCAGGAGCAGGTGAGGGCGGCAGTGGCTCTTTTCCCAGCCTCTCGAGTGACTGGACCAAGCAGTCTCCCCAGAGGTTTCTAAGAAATGTTCCTGACCCTACATTTCCACCACTCCCTGGGTGGCCTTTTCCTTCTCTGTTAGGCCAAGTACATGTTGATCCGTATATTATACAAATACTGTGTGCATTGAGAACATGGAGAAAGGGGATTTTCTGAGCAGCGACAGGACTTTGGATCCTCCAGTATCTGGAAAGAGGAGGCCAGTCTAGGATATCCATCTCTCCTGAAGCTTTCTGCTTATTACTTTTTTTCCAAGCTAGTCATCAGGTCCATAAGGCCCATTGTCTCTGTATACTTTTGCCCAAGCCTCTTAGGACCCTCCTGTCTTAGGAATATCCTGGGATCAGGATAGCTAAGGGGCTTTGCCGCTGCCCACGCCCCCCCCCCTCCCCCCTCCCCGCAGCTTAGATAGTTGCTCTGGTAAGGAGGACTCTGGGTATCTGGGCATTCCTTAGAGTTCAAGAATAGGTCAGAAGGAGCACTTTGGGAATCTGGTTATGTAGCAGGTCACTAAAGTCTAGTTCTCCCTCATACCTTGATACCTGGGCTCCATGTTCTCCTTTGTGGTACGGAGTCAGAACGCAGGTCTTGGGTCATGGAAAGATGTTTAGCCCAGGTTGTGTCTTGCTTGTCTGCTCCTCAGCTCAAAGCCGTGCATGAGCAGCTTGCAGCCCTCTCGCAGCCCCAGCAGAATAAACCAAAGAAAAAGGAAAAAGACAAGAAAGAAAAGAAAAAGGAAAAGCACAAAAAGAAAGAGGAAGTGGAGGAGAATAAGAAAAGCAAAGCAAAGGAACTTCCTCTCAAAAAGACTAAGAAAAACAACAGCAGCAGCAGCAGCAGCAGTAATGCAAGGTCTGTGCCTCCCGAGTTGCCCTGAGTGGAGACTGTCAAAGGCATCCATTGTGGGGAGGAAGGCTGCCCTGCTGCGCAGCGGCTAGTAGCCTGGCTGGCAGCCTCTCACATGCAGCACTTAGCTGCTCTCTCTGCTCTTGCTGTGATGAGCCTTCCCTCCCACCTTTGATGATACTGGGGACTGAACTCTGGGCCCACATATTAAGCTACGTTTCTGGCCCTTTTTTCACCTTGAGATAGGCCTAGGCTGGCCTCAAACTTGCAGTCCTCCTGCCTCAGACTCGTCGAGTGCTGGGCTTTCAGGTGGTTCCACTACTGAAATGAGCCTTTGTAGCTCAGTGTTTGGGAAAGGGAATACTGCAGTACAGAGGCAAGAATACAGCACAGTAGAGCCCCTGGTCATGGTTTGATCATGGTTTGCTATTAGAAGCTACTGGGTGCTCCTGGGGAATGAGTTGCTCAAGGCCCATTTACTGTGAAGACCAGCCAGGTGGGGTTTGGGAAGCTCCCCTTACATACACATGGAGGAATGAGTACCCGGCTTCCTTAGGGGACCTGTTCTTGATGGTGTCTGCATCGTCCCTTCATAGCAAGAAAGAGCCAGCACCCATGAAGAGCAAGCCCCCACCCACATATGAGTCAGAGGAAGAGGACAAGTGCAAGCCCATGTCGTACGAGGAGAAGCGGCAGCTCAGCTTGGACATCAACAAGCTCCCTGGAGAAAAGCTGGGCCGTGTGGTGCACATCATCCAGTCCCGGGAGCCCTCTCTCAAGAACTCCAACCCTGATGAGATCGAGATTGACTTTGAAACCCTGAAGCCATCAACACTGCGTGAGTTGGAGCGCTACGTCACCTCCTGTTTGCGGAAGAAAAGGAAACCTCAAGGTGCACTTGGGCCCTCAGGGTGTGGGGCTTCCTCCCATGAACACCCTCCGTTAATTTTCCCTTCTTAACTTTGACCTCCCCTTCCCTGCCTTTTCTCCCCCCTAATAACAAACAAAATCAGGCCACGTCCTTGACATAGCATAGAAACCCCTACAAACCTAGACATCTTCATGATCCTGAACTTTGAGTATCTTTCAAGACCTCTGCTTAGTGGCTGTGTGGAGCCCACCCGCACCTGTTTTGAGCCTTCCTGAAAGCAGTAACTGTCCTTCGCTGCCTGACACTTGATTATCCCCCCAAAAAACATCTCCCACCTCGTGGAGCAGAAGGAAAGGCATGTCTGAAGTGACCCAGGGGCCTTTGTATTGACAACAGGTCAGAACTGAGACAGCATCTGTCCTTCTGTAGCAGTGATTATATGATTCTCCCGCTGGTGAGAGTAACCAGGCATCATTTCATGTTAGATTTATCTCAGCTTTTGTCCTCAAGCCAGACTGGCTTCTGGGAGGCTTCTTAGTCCTCTCTTTAAGATGTACTGTACGGTCACATTTTTTTAGGGCCTCACTCAGTCTGCCTACTAGGTAAGAGTACTAGGAGCCCTTGACACCGTTCCCTGTATTGCTTTGTTTCTAAGCATCCTGTCCCCTATAGATCATCTTCATCCTCAGCCAGAAAAGTAACTGAAGGAGGCCAACCCCAAGGCCGCCAATATATTATTCCTGTGTTTGGTCTCCTCAGTCGTTGGGAAACCCCGCAGTGGGTGGCTGAGAGATGAGCAAGACCTTGAAATTCCAGCACAAGCTGTGTTTTGGGCAGTATGCGGAAGGCTAATAGTGGGAAGCATGAGACAGTTCAAGTCCTGGAAAAGTGGCAGCTGACAGGAGCAGCCTTTAGGCCTGTGAGGCAGTCGTCCCATTGGTCCTTCCTCTGGGGAATTGGGATCCACTGGAACTAACAGCAGCTTCTTGAGTTGGAGTCCTGCCTGATGTACTTCCTGTTGCTTGGATTGCAGCTGAGAAAGTCGATGTGATTGCTGGGTCCTCCAAGATGAAGGGCTTCTCGTCCTCCGAGTCAGAGAGCACCAGTGAGTCCAGCTCTTCTGACAGCGAAGACTCTGAAACAGGTTAAGTGACTACTGTTTAAGCATCTTGTCAAACCCCTCCCCAGCCCCAGCTCATTCCTGTGTCTAAGCTACTTGGGAGCCCTGAGATGGTGGCTGTGAGAGCTTCCTGGGCTGTGTGCCCGTCCACTGTGTTAACTTTCTCACCCGGAGCTAGTGGGTAGCCTTACACCCTGTGCAACAGTGGTCATTTCTCTACATGCCGCCCTTACACTGCTGCCACCAGGGCTGAAGCTAGGGGAGATGAGTGGTTTAAGGCATTGCTATTATAGACACCTGGGTCGGGGAGGGCAGGAATCTGAGACTTGAAAACTGCAGGTGTAGGGACCCCAGGTGGTACCCCTTGGCTATGGTGTGACTCCTCTCAACCGGTCCCAGGGGAGATGTTTGACCAGACTGTGGTGAGAGTAGAGCCACCAGCCTGTTGTAATCTGCCATCAGCTGGGCCCTGGGCCCGCTCCTCCTTGGAGTGTGCTGTCTGCTTCATTGCCTGCTCCAGCCTCTATTCTAACTTTCCACACATCTGGACATACATGTCTGCAATTTTATAATACCTTCTTGCCATACTTTATGGACCTTGGCAGATGGCAAGACTGCAAGCTAAGTTGGGTGAGGAGGGGCCTCCTTTTTCAAGATGTGCACTTTCCTCGGTGTTCTCAGGGGAACCCATGTTCAAACTCTGATGGAGGGAAGGATATATGGATGAATCTGGGAGTCCTGGCACCTAAAAGTTTCTGACATCTTCCATGATCTATCCCACCTCTCGAATTTTATTCTAACTGAAAATAAATGCTAAACTACTGCATTGAAAGCATGGAAATGATGACCTGGTCCTTCCCAAGATGGTCAAGAGTTCCTTATAGCTGCTGGGAAGAGCCATTTTGCTTTGAGGTACATGCTTGAGTTGGATAGGTTCAGCTCACTTCCACGCAGGGGAACACTAGAGTTGAGGGATCTAGAGGCATTTCTGCTTCTTGAGGTGGGCTGAGGGCTTTTCTAGGATCTCAGACTGTGGACTACCTCATTTTGATGGACCTAAACAAGATGGGACTATAAAAGCCTTGTTTGTACCGTATTTTATCTGCACTGGCTGCGGAGACTGCTGGGGGTGGTTTGCGGTGCTGGCCTTTCTTTTTCCCCTCATTGCCATCGTTCATTCTTTTTCCTTCTAAATCAGCACACCCCGCCTTTCTCTTCTGCTGCTCTTATGTTTTCCCTCCTCTTTTTTTTCCTAGCCAGGAGAGGGCACTGCACCCTAAGCTTGCCACACAGGGCTGGCCTTTGGCCACCTTGAACAGGGGCAGGCTGCTCAACAGGGTGAATGGCTGTATTCTTGGACCCCATTAGCATTCCTGGTAGCCAGTGACTTTTTACTCACACTGCCAGCTAGCCCTTAGGCTTGCTGTGCTCTGGGTTTTGCAGCTCCTGTATTTTCTGGCAGGGGTTGTTCAGCCTTTTCTTCTAAGGATCTGAATGGCCGAAGACTGGAAACTTGCAAGGGGGTTGATGGTTATAACAACTTAGCTTGGCACTTAAGCGTTGGGGACTGCGTTGACCCTGACATACCTTAGAGGGTTATAACCATCACATCCTGACTGTGAGGATTGAGAAAATGTGACTTTGGCCTTTGTCTCTACTGTCTGCAGCCCTCTTTGCAGGGATTGAGAGGCGGGCACATTGGCTTTAGGTGAGAATTCTTGTGAACTCTCAAGTGCCCTTATACCCCTTCTGCTGCTGGGGCTGCTATGACATCATCTCTAGCAGCTCGCTATTACTGCAGAAGGTTGTTTTTTTTTATTCTTTCCACTCTCCTTTAAAGAAAGTAGAAAGATTGTGCAACAGTAATCTGAGAGCCCTGGGAACAGCTGTCTTGGCAGGAAAGAGAGTGAAATTTACAGCCTTGAAGCTGCTAGTGCTAAGGCTCCCAGGCTGCAGCAGTCCAGCCCTGGCTACTTGCTTGGCTGCCCAGGTTCCAGCTCTTCTCAGACAGCGTTCCCACCTTAGGTTTTGCCGTGTTCCTTTTTTAATTTTGACATGCTGGCCAGAGGGCTGCTGATGGGATGGTGGCTTTTCCTTTGTCTTATGTGTGTCCCGGTGAGCTCTATTGGGTACTTACGGGTACCTCTGCTCAGAAGGAGCCTACCGTGAGCTGTTTGTGCCAAAGATCCCAAAGCAACACACACATCACTGTACTGTTCCTGGCGGTGGGATAACGACATGCCAAGAAGCCCTGATTTCTGTGGCCACTTGTTATAGGTGTTCTGCTTTGAGGGGATGGAAAAGAATAGAGGGAGATCAAAAGTATTTCCCTTTGGTCGTTAGGAACTTATTTTATCTTCCTTAGGTTTGCATTTGTATTGGAGCCAAAATTCCCGAAAGGTGCTGCTTTTGTCACTTACCATGGGGGGGTCAATTCTACTGACTTGGCCCTAGGACATGAATCATCAAAAGAAACTGAAGAGAGGTGCTAGATTGGAACTGGTAAAGTGGTACACTGAGCCCTTCCTCGAATGTGTTCACTTCAAGGATGCTACTGGCCAGTCAGGCCACAAGACCAGACCTCTGGCACCAGGCTGCAGTTGAGGGGCCATGCCCAGATGAGGTGGTGGGGGTTATTTTCCTAGCTAGGTCTTACACGCCATATAGTGCTATCCTCTGCCCAGCGTCATGGATGCTGATGACCAGTCCCACTCTTCCCTCTCAGCCCACTTAGTACTTGGGTTGTACGGGCTTTCATTGAGCTTCAGTTCCATCTAGAGTCTGGAGTTTCTTGAAGATTCAGTGTTGGGACAGGCAGGAACAGAGCCCAGATATGACCCTCTTGCCTCAAGTAGTGTGCCTGCCCACTGCCACCCCAAGTGGCCTGTGGGCTCGCTGTCTCCAGTGTTGGGATCAGGTTTGTTTGGCAAGTGGGGTGGGGCTGTCTCTAAGACTGTCCTGCAGCTATTATCACTTTGCTGATGCCTGTCTCTTCCCGGATGCCATCTTCAGGTCTTCGTGGACAGGGCTGACTATACAGCATGCATTCCTTTCGGGAGCACCTCACATGCTGTCAGCTGCATGGGCTGGAACCGGGATTCCGGGAGGTGCACAGGAGGGTGGGACTCCAGCCTGCCCGTGTAGCTGCAGCAGGAGCATGGTCCCGCTATTTTAGTCTCCTTAGCTTCCTTTTCCCAGGAGTAGGGCGTGTGGGTGTTTTTAGTAACTCCAGGGGAAAATGGAATGCTCGATGTTTTGGAAAGATTTGATCTGGGAAGTACAGATAGAGGCCATGGGATGCTCTTACCACACAGCTTGCCTCAGCTTCCTGGCCCCCAGGGTCTTAGAGGGACTCATTCCCTTCACATCCCAGGACCATGCCTGGCCGAGTTACTCCCAGGGTCTGGAGTTTGCCCTTGGGAAGCCGTTGAGTCCCTTAGAGGGATTGAGGGTGTGCCCAGCCGGGTGGCATCCCACACACACAGACTCACAGAGGTTGAGGGGAGGAGAGAGAGAAGAAACGAAGCTACAGGGATTTGGGGCTTCACGGGCAAGGGCAGGACAAGCCTGTGGAATGTGGCCTACAGTGAGCGGCTGTTATAGTGGGCGGATTTTTCCCAGGCATGTGCTGGGGCCAGGGATCAGTTGTGTTGTTGCATCTATGATTCTAGCAGACACCGTGCTGTGTGGGTTGGAATGAGACCCACACCCCTTCTTGGCCTAGAAGCCATGTTGAATACCCTGGGGGAAAAAAGGGGAAAAGACAAGACTCCTTCACAGCCAGTTTTTTGTTTTTACTTTTTCTTTCTTTCTTTCTTCAAAAATATGTTACTATTTCCTATTCTTTTTAGTGTCTGCATTTTGTTTGGAGAATCTGGAGGAACACTGAGATGAGGCTTTGCTTTTTTCCTCTCTCAGCCAGAGGTCCTGCACTCCAGCATCTCTTTTGTTGGAGGCTTTTCCCCAGCGACACCATAAGAAGGGGCTAGGGTTAATGTTCTGGAGACTAGAGTCAGCAGATGCTTGCTGGGCTTGACACAACCTGGCCAGTGGGGGGTAAGGTAAGGGCACTTCTCCCGTTCGAAAGAAGCAACTTCAGGAGCAGTAAATGTCAGTGCGTGCTGAAGGCAGGGCACATGTGAAATTCATTAGTGGGAACAGTTCTGTCTAGAAGCATGAATGGGTGCTGAGCAGTTCTGGAGACTCTGCACGTGCTGGGTCCACAGCTCTGCCTCAGGGAAGGGTGTGTCTGTTCCCACCCAAAGCAGGCCAGGCAGGGCCAGGACTCCTGGTGTTCAGCACTGTTCTTGGGCCCGCTGGCACCCAGGGTACAGGAGGCTGGCTCAGTCTGCAGTTCTCCTGTTCTTGTGACTTGCATGGTATATTCCACACCGTTTCTCTCACACTGGTTTCTCTTTCCCTCTATGTAGGTCCTGCCTAATCATTGGACACGGACTCTTAATAAAAACGGTCTTCAGTTCCAGATTCCTTCCCAGCAAGCTATATAGCTTAAGTCCATTTTCTTCTGTGAAAGGGACAGGACTCCATCAAGTTATGGAATTCCTCAGAGCCCTGGGCTTGTCCCCCGGGGAGGAGTAATCATGTCCAGGAGCACACGCCTAGTCCCGCCTTCGGGAAGGCTGCCTGCCTGGCCTGCCACCCAGGCCGCCCTGTGCAAAGACTGCCTGGCTGTACCGCCCTACCTCCCCTGTCATCTGAGGTCCTCTGGGTGGGTGGTATCCCCTGGAGGGTGATGATAATCCCCCCAACACGTACATACATGTGGTGCTGCTCCATGTGCGAAACCTGATTACAGTGTGTTTCCTATCTTTGTCCCTTCCCTCTTTTTCTGAGACCCCAGACCCTGATTTCCTCTCAGGCCTTGAATGGACTTTAGCCCTGGAAAGGAAGAACACTGGCCTTCTGAGGAGTGGGGGCTCGAGAGGCAAGACCAGCTGGGCTGAAGGGCTCAATGGGGCTATCCTCATTGGGTTGATCAGCTGGGTCCTGTCACCAGCCACAGCCTCCTGAAGCTCCTCTTAACATCTCTGCTGCTCCTGTGTATTTCTGAAAGCTTAAGGTCTCATGGGCATTTTTCTAACTTTGGCCACTTCTCAAGTCACGTAGAGCAGGTACCTTCAGGGATGCTAATAAAAGCGGCAGTCAGGCCAGCATCCCCACTTACTAGAGTCCAGATCTGAATGGTACATCAGAGAGGGCAACATATCCCCTTATGGGCTGCCTGGTGTGCATTTCTGAGGGGGATTATGAGCATAAGCATTCTCCTAGTCTCTAGTCTCCTAGAATTGATGACATCTGCTGAGGCGGGGACAGGCAAGGGTAGCCACATCATCCAATCCCTTACAGAGGCACACAAACAGGCTTTCTTTTTTTCCCCCTCTCTCTCTAAAAATAAACATTGGTCCTTTTTTGGTTATGAATCCAACATCTCAGCAGATAATTGTCTGGTGTGAAAAGTCCCCTAAGGAACTGCATCTGCATTTTAGGGGGCCCTTGATTTTTGGTCTTTATTTTTCAAAGTGTAGTTCAAGTGTACTTAGAGACCTAGCCGTCTTCTGGCTCACTGGAGTCTGCTTTTGGGACTGGCAGCAGGTTGAAGAAGGACATTCCGGGTGGGCAAGCCCTTGCTTACTGCGGAAGCCTCAGCAGCCTTTCCCAGCTCCTCCGATCCTCCTATGGTCACGGGTATAGCCTCAGCCTCACCAAAACTTCTCTGGCACCTTCAGTGATGTTTGTGAGTTCCTAGGCTGCTCCTGGTCCTTTCTGAGTGTCTGGTTTCCAGTCAGCTTCATTGGCCAGACTATTTTGAGCTGGCCTTTGGCCTGTGCCTGACGTGTTCCTAGTGAACTTGGCTTGCCTGGGAATAGGGTAGCTTCATGCCCAGAGATTCCCACAGGACCTTTGGGAAGCTGTTGGCATTATCTTTCTGGGAAGATTCCACTGCCTTGGACCAAATGGCAGCTTGGATTCCCATAATGTCTCAGCCACATGCCACCCCTACTCACCACCACTGCCCCTCCCACACATGTGTGCACACTCACAGTAGCCACTGGCCCACTGTCTAGTAGTGTCCTCTTGCCCTTGGTGTCCGGGTGTCCTTTCCTTCTTGCCTGTGGGGTTTATATCTGGGAGAGAACACTCAGCCCTTTGAACTTGAAAATTACTGGACTTACTCTGCCACTTGTGCTTGGTGCCCAGGGAACACAGAAAGGAAACTGCCTGCCCACTCTTCCTTGTTGGCAGCTTCCTGTTCCCGGGCAAAGAGGTTTTGGCCAAAAGTTCCAGTGTATTGGCTTTGTGGTTCGCATGAAGAGATGTAGAAGGGATGTGGGAACCAGCCAAGGCAGTGGAGGGCTCCTCTTCTTCCCGCTGCCCCACACTGCCCTATCCTAACCCTGATTCTGTCTCCTTGGCTGGAGTGGGCCAGGGTGGGTGTGGGAGAAATCAGTGTTCAATAAGTTTTTACAAAACGTTTCATTTCTTTGTACAATTATCCTATGTAAACATGAAATTTGTGTTGAGTTCAAGATTGTCATGGAATAAAGATCACACGGTACTTGAGGCCATCTCCATGTAACCCTTTCTAGAGAGTTTTGTATGGGGGTGTCTGGGGCCAGTGTTTTGTGAAGCAGTGCGCTTCCTGTCTTGTTTTCTTGCTTGAAACGGCAACACTTGGGCCACTCGGCCCCAGAACATGCCCAGATCTTTCACTCTCGACCACCATATCTCTTTTACTCTCATCTGGGCTCAGGGATCTGCTTTGTACCTCGCACTTTCTCTCCACTCTGGAGACAAGTCCCAGGATACTACTTTGACCTTTCCACGGCAGCCAGGACACCTCTCTGGAGCCCCCCCACAAGCACACTGTACTGTGCTCGGTCTCCAGCCTGGTTATGTGGGCTTCTCGTGGCCTGCGGGCAGGGAGCAGTGGGTAGCAGCTACAGCCTCTGTTTTTAAGTGGACAGAAGAATGCTCCTTTAAGGTTACCAGAAAACAAGTTGACCTGTTTCCACGCAGCCACTTTCCTGCCACTCTTCGAGGTGTCTAGGTGCACCTCCTTGAGGCTTCTGCAGGTCAGGCTTCATACAGTAGCTTGGCTTCTTACCTTGCCTTCCTTTCCCTGTTCCCAGCTTCCCTCTAAAAGTACGTGTTCCCACTTGCCAGCATTTGAGCAGCCACCTGACCCATCTCTTCTTGCACTGGAACAGGTATGGGATAGGAAGGACCCGAACCTTGAGAAGCCCTGGCCTGTGTTCCTGCTTCCTTGGTTCAGTGGCCTCTGTGCGCCTCATCTTCCCTCACTTCAGCCAGTCCCGGAGCATCTAGCCAGTGCTCCTTTCCCACTCCACAGTAACCAGATGCGTTATTGCCCCAGTCTATCCTGTTTTGTGTGTCTCACCCACAAGAGTATCCATCGGTCCACGATTTTTACTTTGACCCTAAATTCTCATAGCCAAGTTTGAGGCCTGGTCCGTGCCCATGTCCTAGGCATCCTTACTTGCTACCCTGTACCATTTGTGTGAGGTCATTTGTCTGTAGCTGCGGAAGAGTGTCCATGTCTTATTTCTTGGATGGAGTGGTGAGCTCTTACCTGGCTTGAGGTCCTTTCTCAAATTTGTGTCACACTGCCCCTCAAGGGCTGTGCACCTCAACACGTAACTAGCATGGCCTTCACAGAGCAGCTCTGAGCAAGAAGGTAGCTTTGATATGGGCAAGGAGTATGCTTCTCAACACCAGCAAGCAGCAAGAGGCGGCATCCTGACAGAGCTCAGGGAAAGCCAGTCAAAGCAATAAGGTGCCTGTTGATGACTAATCAGAAAGGCCCATTCCCTGAAGCTGATCTCCCAACTAGTGTTTGGCAACTGTACACTGTGCCAGCCCCAGGAGCGTGTGCCGGGGCCTTTTCCTCAGACTTGCGTACCAACTGTGTGTGTTGAGGAAAGGATGAAGCTAGCGAAAGTTTCTAGAGTAAACCTGTGAAGTGTGGCAGAGGTGTATGTGTGAGCTTGTAAGCATACTTAAAGAAGGCAGGACCATCCTGGATATATGTACCCAGCTGTAGCACCAAACCATCAATCCAAGAAAAATACCTGAATTCTCCTTGATGAAGAGGGAACCGGCTGTCGCCTCTGATAGGTAGCCATAGCAATGAACACCTGCTCCTTGTCATTCTGGATAGGCCAGCCAATTTCATTCCCTGAGGTGCTTGGACAGGAGGTGTGACACCCTTCCTGCCCTTCTACTTGACAGCATTTTCCTCACCCATCCTGTGACTGACCAGACTCCGCCCCACCGTCGACAACATTATATTCTCTCACCTTCGTCCTGAGCTACTGTGCCTCCCCCTGGGAAGGTGGAAAGTCGTGGTTTTTACAGGGCTGTGTACCTGTGAAGGCCCCCAGGTTGTTACATTTCAGCCGTGCAAACCTGAACAGGTCTTGTTGCTTCTTGGAGCCTTGCTTTTTCACCTGTAGTGAATGGGCTTATTTCAGACATCAACAAGTGGTTATTTCAGAACAGCAGGTTGGGGTGCAGAGTGTGCAGACACCCAGAATCTGACCCCCAAATAGGAAGGATTAAGCCCAGGACTCCATAGCTCAGATTCTGGTGTAGCCACGAGTCGGGGGGGTCGGGGAGGGGCAGGTGTCTGTCTGTAATAGTGTCAGTCATCTCAAATTTGGCAGGGAGGCTTTGTATTTTTTTCAGACATGGCTCCAACTAGGAAAAGCATCAGGTAGATGGGTAGATGACATACGCACACCTTTCCCTCCCCTGGGCTGACCAACATCCTAGACCCAACCAAGTTATCTCTCAGTGTCACTGGCCCTTGTCTTGAACACCCTGCGTTTTTTTTGTCTCCATTCGAGCCCAGCTTGTGATCTTTTCCCCTGAGCCTCACTACCTTTTCTTTTCTCTGCAGACATGGCTCCGAAATCAAAAAAGAAGGGGCACCCTGGGAGGGATCAGAAGAAGGTATGTGACTTAGGAGTGTCCCCCTGCTAAGGCAAGAGCTAGCCACCCAGCACTGTTAGCCCCACGGATAAACTGGGTTTGGCCCAGGCCTATTCTGCCTATGTGATGTCAGCCTGTGTGTCTTCTGTCTGCCTGCAGCACCATCACCACCACCATCAGCAGATGCAGCCAACCTCAGCTCCTGTGCCCCAGCAGCCACCCCCGCCTCCCCAGCAGCCTCCGCCACCCCCACCACAGCAGCAGCAACAGCAGCAACAGCAGCCGCCGCCGCCGCAACAGCCCCCACCC